>VWZV01014303.1:77623-110671 GCA_013397155.1 Irena cyanogastra
TCCACCACTCTAACTGGAAGTACTGCCTATCCTGCCTTCATACGCCTGAGTAACAGACCATCCACTGGCTCCTGTGGATGATCCTGAAAAAGTGTCAGCTCTGAGCTACTTCCTTAATTCTCCAGCATGAATTATATCTGAAACAGCACTGATATTTCCTAATGTACTACATGTGTTTCACTTCTACCTTTCAAAGTTACTTAGCAATGCCATCATTACCTAGATATGAGGCTTACAAAGGCTTTGAAGCTGCTGATAGGCAGTATGTATGGGTCCACAGAGCCAGCAAAGCCTGTTTCAGAGAGCTGAAAAAGGCAAAACCTGAAATGCTGAGACAGAAGCATAGAACATGAGAAGGTACCATCCATCTTATCTCACAGGCAGTCAGAGGAAGCTCAAAAGAAACCAAAAACCCATCCACTGCTTCTGGTGTTCTCTGTTGGTGCTTAGGTGACTTAAAAACCAACTGAGTGAAAAACGTTACTAGTCAGACCCATAATACCTGTGAAAATCAGAGGGTGCTTTGGGTTGGGAGGAAGTTTACAGATCCTGGTCTCCCAGCCATGGGCAGGGACATCTTTTTCCACTAGACCACATTGATCAGAACTCCAGTGATGGGGCATCCACAACTTTTCTGGGCAACCTGTTCCAGTGCCTCAGCACTCTCTCAGTAAAGAATTTCTTTCTAATATCTAATCTAAGACTACTCTCTTTCAGTTTAAATCCTGTACCCCATTTCCTATCACTACTAATTTGTTAGCTCAGTCTGCAGCTGTCATTTAAATTTGGGGTTAGGATTTTAGGAGTGGGCTGTCTTTAAATCCTACAATCAAGAAAACTTCAGTTTTGCTAGCAAGCCTATTAGACAATTGGAATTTTTATTTTTTGGCCCACCGTGCAGTCACAAACTACTGGCCTAGCACCAGTCTAGACCAGGCACACTGTCAACTTCCAGGGCTTAACCAGCAAGTCAGGCTTGTCACTAGTCATTGCTCTCAAACGAGTTACACAATACCCCACTGAATACAAGGACAGGCAATAGGAAAGCAGGTAACAGGAAAGCAAAATTTAAAAACCTGCAGCGGCACATTATGTGCTGCTTTCTCCCATTTTCAAGACAGAACATTTTAAAGACATACACAGTGTGGTGTTATGTCCTACAAACTGTCTATCCAAAGTAATGTAAAGGTTAGCAGGGACTGAGTTCATTCTTTGTAACTTATGGTGCTGAGTGTCAAATTAGTGTATTTGCATTATAAGTGCAATTATCCTGATACATGGTTTTCTGTGGATGGAGGTAATTGTATCATTTCCAAGTACTAAAAAATAAATTTGCTTGTATCCACCAGTTTTCTATCCTACTTAACTAAAATTTCAGAAGAAGCAGAAGCAGGCTTTCATGTGGTGAAGTGTCCACTACAGTGTTTAATGAATAATTTACTATCCAAATTGACTGCACCGATTGTCTAAATTTAGAGATATCAGACTTTTAACATATGGTACACTACAGACAGTAACTCTTGGTCAAAAGTGCTTCTAGAATATGCAATTTTCTATGGTAAACTGGTCCATCAAATCAATCTGGCATTTTGCCTCTGGGGAAGGGTAGTATTAAATCCTCTGTAGAAAGATGAACTCCCATAATACACTTGGTCACCTGTGCAATGCTATACATTCTTGACTGGAAATAAGAAAAAAATCGGTATGCTTTCAGGTAAGTAGAATTTGTTATGGTGTCAGCTGGAAGGTAGCCAATATCCAAATAAATTATATTTTATATGAAGGGTATGACCTTAAGATCCCCTAATCTTATTGACATAAGTGGAAGCTCTCTACACACAGTATTTTCAGGAGTAGACAACAAATTGGCATGTAGTTTAACAGCTAGAATACAGAAAGGAAATGAAAAGAAACAAAAAGTGTGCATGCTTTCTATTTTAGGTTAATGCACCTCTAAAGACAGGAAATATTGTGGTTATTTGGCTTCCTGTATATTATAGATAATACGCTTCAATTATTTTTGCTTCAAATACAATATTTTTGCTTGACATAGACCATATCTTTAAAGGAAGAAAATGAATAAAGGTCATATTTTTATTTCCAGTGACAGAAAATCTATCAATTGCATCAGAAAATAGTTTCCAGGATTAGTTAAAATATCCACCTTATTTTTAGTTTAATTTGGTCTATATTCTGCTTTTAGCCACTACACGTCAACATTTTCCTGCCTACAGATTTAATAGACCAGCATTAACAAATTCTTGTTCTCGGTATAGGTATTTATAGCTTCTAATCACATATCTAAGTCTACTTTTCTTTTCTTTCTTTAGACTAAGCTCAGCTTTTCATTGCAAAGCACGTGTTCCAGTCCTTGCAATCATTTCTTCGTGCTTCTTTGACATTTTCTATTTTGTTTTCCTAACTGATGGCACTGGAATAGGACACAATATTCATGAAATAGTCATACTAATGCCAAGAGCTAGGACAATATAATCTGCTAAGTCTTACCCAATATTTGCATAGTCACATCTTTAAAAACCTTTCATTTTTGTGAGCTCACATTCCATTGTTTATCCAGTATTACTCTCTGCAAAGTTTTTTCACTTTGTGAAAGTGACTGCTTTCCTGAAGCAGTAGTTTTCTATTTGTAAATACGGTCCAACTTCCCAGGATTTTACATCACTCACAGTGGAATTCCAATCAGTTTACCGAGTTTGATCAGAATTAGCTGATTATGCCTTTGTTACAAAACACTTACGAAATTGTGTGGCACCAGAAAACTGAACCATTACTGATACAAGAAGCATTATGATTTAATTATTCAACTTGCAAAGTAGCAGAGAAACAAGAACCAAATTCTCTCATATAGCACAAATGCACTCCAAGTTAATTTTCTTCAAGTTGGAAAGTTTACTTTGTACTTTATTTTTATATTCAAATATGAAGCTGTTTGGTCATGCTATTCACACTTGATGCTGGGGAAAGTGCTACAAGGTCAGAAAAATCAATAAAAGAAATTAAATAACTGATATCACATTACTTTTTACCTCCAGTAAGTTATTACATCAGTAATGTAGTAATGTTACAAAGAGCTCAACAAGATCATCCAGAATGATATTAAGCCCTGCTTGATGCCAAGCAAAAATATAGTTAAATAAGACCTGATGCTCCTTTATCAGTTTAGTGGATTTCCAAATCCCCTATAACATTCCAGGTACTGTATGCACCCTTAAATCAAAATAAAATATGGAATAGTTTGCAAACCTGAATTATATAGTCCCAAAATTTCCATTTAGCTGCAGTGATAGCAGCAATCTGCTACACATTTTTAACTTGTCTTTTTCGGGATAGTTTAGTAAAGGGCATCCCACTTTACTTGTTCACTTTGACAGTCTATTCTTAACAGGAAGAAAATACAAAGAATTGCTGGGATAGAGCTAACTCTGATTTATGTTTCCAGCTTTGTAAGATTTTTTTCCCCCCTTTACCCAGATTGAGTACCTATTGTTTTCCTCTCTTATAATGAACACCTGGCAGTAATAGTTGATAACAAATCCTACTAGCACAGTATTTTGACATTTGAAAACAGTAGCAAAAGCTTTGCTATTCAATGCTAGTTTGAAACAAAAATCATGTAATTATAATCTGCAACAGAAAAACAAACTAAACCAAAAAAAACCCAAAAACCAAACCGACAACAACAACAAAAAAACTCACAAAAAAACCCACAAAAATGACCAACCAACTAAACAAACAAACAAAAAACATTATTAACAAGGTGAACATAGAAATAATTCCAGAGATGTAGCAGCCTGGATGCTGCATTCTTTATGACCTATGTTAAATTGTCACATCGTGTCAATACACATTGGTAAGAGCTGCCGCTCTCTACTTGAGAGACATCTGAGTTTCATCGTGATGTAAAATGGGCTCACAGATAATACAGGCATGGATCAATTGAGTTTATAAAGCATATTAAGTTCTCTTGACAGCTAGGTGCTTGGAAAACTGGCCATGGTTTGTACATCCTGAGCCACCTAAGCAAATCAAGTAAACTGTTGTCGAAAAAAAAAGCAGATAGATTAAATTAAATCTATGGCAACAATAAAGTGATAAAAAGGGGGGGGAAATACTTGCATTTAAAAGGAAGCATTGATCTAAGAGCAGAATTTGAATGTACTAATTAGTATTGTTCACATAGCATGTTATTAAGGGATCTTAAAATATAATGTTTGAAAATGAATAGTTATTTTTAAGTTCACTACCTTTGAAAGCAGGGGGAATTGTTTCCAGAAAAAAATAGTTCTACTTATAATATACAAAACTTACAGCTACACAAGGACTTGCGTAAGACTTTAAGATCAGAAGAATATGTGGGAACAATTCCTTCTTCTGAATTCCTCCCATCTTATTTGGGATCTCCAAAGGTGTATAATACAATTCTTGATGCTTTCTCAAAGAGTCAATGACAATAACAATGCCAAATGAATGGAGTTTTGAATAGAAGTGGTTTCTTTCTAGGTGAAACTGAGGTATACTGAGCAGTGTTGCTCCCATCTGAGTGCAATCTTACATGACCTTGTAACACAGAAAATTAAGTGGATAAACTCTTAATACATAATTATATTTCTGTGTTATAATATGTTATCATAATTTAGCATTTGCAAGCATATCTTTAGCAAGTAGCTATCTGGCTGCTGATATAAACCCTACATTGGGTCTCACACTAAATCAACCTGGAAACATTCTGTTATAGAAAGGTGCTATTCTGCTTGATATGCTTTGTATCCCTTTATGAGCATTTGACATCTGCTCTCCAAATCTGCTCTGGCTGCCTGTTGTTTTTCAAGTGGAGTTTGAAGTGCTGTTTTTGACCTATAAAGCCCAAAATGACTTAAAGCTTGCTTTTTTGAGAGACTGAGTCACTCCCCATGAGTTAAGATTACTGACACCGCTGAAGCACCTTTGAGTGAAAGATAGGGAAATAATGACAAGGTATATGAGTGCTCTTTCACTGCAGAATTCACTTCCACACCTATCTGAAGTGATCTAAATTTGTTAATCTTTAAAACACGCCAAAGTCCCACCCATCTATGCAGACATGTAGGAGGAATTGCTGTCATGAGGACTGAAAAGGGGAAGGGAAGGCTTTCTGTGTACTGCAGTCTGTGGCCAGGGAACGACTGCTGCCTACTGACTAATGTTCCTGTCCATTGTGAATGGCATTTTAATTTGTCAAGAGCACCAATAGGTCAAAAAAGATATCTGAAGGTGTTCTAAAGACAACATACAGCCTTTTAACACCCTACATACAGAGATGGGAGAATTAGAAAGAGCTCCATGCATGAAAGTGAGCCTAACAGTCCACCCCCACCCCACAAAAACAAACCACCCCAAAAACCAACCAACCAAACAAATAAAAAAATAAAACCAACAAAACACAAACCTACATTTACTTGTTATTAATTAAAATATGAAATAAAGTGAGGAATATACAAATGTTATGCTGAATGATCCTACAAAGTGATGACAATTACTACTACATTATTAAAAGTTGAAAGACATTTAAAACCAATGCTGGTTTGAAACCTGCTTAGCATGTGCATTCATACCATCTGCCCTGCCCAAGTACTTCCATTAGCAGTACCACTTTCACCCTCCAGGGGAAAAAAAAAACAAAAACCAAACCAACCCTTACCAAAAACCCCCTGTCACCTGTAGGTGACTAGAAAAGACTTCTACAGCCATCTAGTGTTGCCAGACTACAGACCCTGGGTATAAACGCTAATTTTTGCACCACACTATGAAGGAAACCCTTCAGACTTCGCCACTGCTGGACACAGCAGTTACACCAGTGAAATCACACTGCTGGCAGAGTGGGTTACACTATTCTCACGCTCACGTCACACAAGAGACATGGTACCAAAAGCATAGGACTGGCCTTTGCAAATAAAAGCGTATTTGCAGAAAGAAATAGGGAGAAGAAATTAATATCAAACATTCGAGTTTTGCTGTGTACATATTTAAAGAGCTGAGTGGAGAGTTTGCTACGCCTGCTTGCTGCCCCTCAGCAGCACTGACGCCTCGTTTCTCCTTTTGCTCCCTCCCTGCTTCTTTCCCTGTGAGCTCCCGTTGACAGAGCCTACGGCTATACTCTCAGAAGTCATATAAAACCTGACAGTGCCAAAACTTCAACCGCAAAAAGGTGTTTTAAGGTGTTGCCTTTCAATCCTAATTTTGCCAGACAGCTGTGTCGCGCTGGCAGCGCGGCTCCCGGCTGCCCACGGGCTGCAGATGGAGCTGTTGACAAAACAGTTCAGCGCGCTGCCGAGGAGCGCGGCTGGCGCGGGGCGCACGGAGCCGCCGCTCGCCCCTGCAGCTGCCCTGCTCCGGCACCACTTGCGCTGCTGTCATTAATACTGCCGTGGCATTTGTTGCTACTGCTTCAAAGTGTCTCTGCGCAGCTGAAAGAGTGTTGTACCAAACCTCCTAACCTCAGAAAGGCGGCGCAAAGCTCCCCAGCTAACCTTCAACATGTCCTTAAGCTATGAACATAAAAGCACATTAACAACTCTGGACTAAGGTTATTTTTAAGGGGCTAAAAATTCAAATCAGAAATACATGAGACACAAAGACAGAGAAAGGGCTGCAAACAAAACATTGACGCTTCTGTTATCAGCATTAACTTCTTTTGGAAAAGAACTTTTGTATTCAAAAAACCCCAAACATAGTTGTTTTTTACATATGGATGTGCAACACATTCCCATAAAAATCGTATTTAGGAAGTAAATGTTTGTGCATCAGAACATGCAATGTGCAAGTAGTATCGATAGGAAAGGTGTAACGATCAAATTCGCACTGTTTAACTGTATATTGCCACTTATTACAGCTGTACACACAGCACTGTGAAGACTGACTGCTATAGCACAACAGTTTATTTTGCACTTGAAATTTCTGATAAATATTGCCTGGAGATCTCTGCAGGGAACTAACAGAATCCCAGCTGTTATATTTGCTGGCAAGGAAGTTAATTCAACCTTCCTTTGGACAATTCAAATTAAAGCACTGGGTCATAATTATGCATCAAGCAAGAATGATGACACAGATGATCTTTGTGTTCTCATGCAATTGAAAAAAGCTATGTTGTAATTAGCGTTGCAAGCATGATAAAGTGTTGCTGCAGCCTTGAAACTCCTCATATTTTAGTTTGAGCAGATAAGTGCAAAGAATAAGTAATTGCCTAATCTGAATCAAAGGTTTGAATTAAAATTCACAAGTGTGGAGATTAAGCTGGATTTTCTTATTTAGTTAGCTACAATGCTGAAAATATGCGGTCAAATTCTATTCCCATTTACTGTAAGGTTTTTTTCAGTATATGCGAGAAAGTGTGGTCTATTAAAATTCCTGTCTACTACTTCATTAAAAGCTTATGAAACCAAATTTCAAACTCATTCTGCTGCAAGATGCATATGTCAGAGTGGCGCTGCCCCTTTATGATTGTTTTTTAAATTACACTCAAGTATATGATACACATTCTTCAAACACTCTAAGCATAAGCACCATCCCCAAAAGCTAAAATTATAACACACACTGCATGAGACTTAGTGAATCAGTACAGAAAAAAGTACAAAAAAATGAATTTTTAGAAACTATTTTACTAGAAAATATAGGAGAGTTAATGTCCAATAGTAAGCATAGTAATCCTTTATTTCTGTCTTTCTTGCATTTATTCTGTAGTGCCTAAATTATATTATTGTACATGCTTGTTTTCTTACTTGTCGTTTCTGGTTTTTTGTTTGATTTTTTTTTTTTAACTGGATGAAAAATGTTGGTTTTTGCATAGCATTAGCATTTAAATAGCCCTTTAACTATGTGGTGTTTAGACCACAGTAATCTCCTTAAGATTCCAGTTTATCAAAGTACATTAAAAGCCTCTGATATGTTTATATAATATTTAATTCCTTCATGCCTATAGAAGTTTTGAATTCATAGAATTATAATAAGGGCTGGAATACTATACAAAAGAGACCCTAAAGTTCCTCTCATTCCAACCCTCCTGCCATGGGCAGGGGCACCTTCCACTAGACCAGGTTGCTCAGAGCTCCATCCAGCCTGGTCTTGAACAATTTCAGAATCCACAGCTTCTCTAGGCAACCTGTCCCAGTAGCACACCACCCTCACAGTAAAGAATTTCTTCCTAATATCTTTATGAGAGGCATGCAACTTACAGGAGGAGGTATTTTATAACACTATGTTCATTCCAGAATTTCTATACAGGATAAAAAAATGGAAAGCTATGGAAAATTCTGGAATATTACATAACACAGATAAAAAGAAAATCAAAAATCTGCAAAGTGCCTTACACATGCCTTGCAAGATTTTACAAGAAACCTTCAAAACAGGCACCATTCAATGTCTCATTTTTGAAAAATCCAAAGTCAGTGTATGTCCAAGAGAAATCTGCTGTGGAAAGGACAATACTTTCACAAAATCCAAGTGTTCACTCAGCCTCTGGACCATGACCAGTCTCTAAAATCTTTTAAGATGCAGTTTGATGAGATCTAGACACTGGAGAAAATGTGAACATATTTTCAATAGATTTCACATAAAAGTTGAGTAAAAAGTTTGGAGTCAATATTACTGTAGTCAAATAATACTTGACCAGAGTAGCTCAATTTTAAAATGTGAACGTTCTTCTGTTGAATGTCTGCTCTCCTTTCTAAGTTCTTGTATTCCTACTCATCACTAACTTCTTATCTCAACAAGCCTACACATGTATGTTAAGACTGCTGCATTTAACCCAGGTGGCTATAATGAATTCAGCTGTGAAGGTATAATCGTACTGTTTTAGTTTAATTAGGCAAAATTTTTACCTGGCTATAGTAAAATAAATTACTTGACTGCCAACAATTTACAGCTATATTTTGTGAGATCTTAGCCCTGTTGGACTTGACATTTGTCTCTGTATTTTCATTTATTTTATTAAAATTACAAGAATTTTTAAAATTTAAAAAATAATAGTTTTGACAGCTACACTCTATATAATGATCCATAATTAGAAAGTAAAATTTTTAAAACTCGAAGAATCTAAGATAAACCAGAAATTATTATAAGACATTATTAACAGGCATAGGATATATTTGTTGTAAAAGTAATGAATGTTACAATGATTACTGATATAGTTTCCTGATAATTACACTAAATACCACTAAATAATAGCACACCAAATAGTTAAGAAGAAGACCCATCCATTTTTGCATAATTCAGAATATATTCAGACTTAATTTGAAAGGAACGTGTATCAAATTGAACACGGAAAAGTCATTTGAGGTGTAAATGATACCTATTAACATGCAATGCTGGTTGAATGTGGGATGAGGATTGACAGCGTTCATAATAAGGATCCAAGGGAAATGAGGTAGCTGAGTAAGAAGCAGGTGTTCTCTGAGCCAGGAACTCAAACACACAGGTGTTTGAGAAACATCACACTCCCTTCAGTGATCTCAAGGGCCTCACCTTTATGTGCCACTCAGAACAGCAGCATTCCTACAATTTCCCCATTGCACCCCCCCCACCACTTTTTTTTTTATAGTACTGTATATAGTACCATAGTACATATAGTGCTATGCAAAATTATTTACGAAAGGATGTCACACTGGCTATCTTCTACATTTTTCTGCCCTAGTGTATGTAAAGTGAAAAAAACCAGGAATTTAACTGTTTTTCTAGCAAATGAGAGAACACACAAAATAAATGAGAGACTTGCAATAAGAAATCAATGAGAAGTTTAGTGTGTCTGAAGTGAATCCTGTTGAATTTGGCATGAATGAAGATTACTAAATTTTTTTAAGGAATTACAGCTAATTATCCTGTGTTCTCGTTTACTGATCCAAGCCTGTATTTACGTAATCATTCTCAACTGACAAAAAGTATGCTATTTATAAGTTAATCTTTAAGCAATGGAAAAGAGCATCAGCTTAATAATAAAACCCTTTCAATAAGTCAAATCATCAAGTACATGAGCAGTGAAGAGAGACTATAATGTTGAAACTATAACTTAATTTGTGAGAAGAACCATTCAATCTTGTCTTTGAGGCAGGGAGAAGGGAGAAATCTGATCTGAATTTTAAATAAAATTCTACAATGGCAAACTACCT
This sequence comes from Irena cyanogastra, assembly GCA_013397155.1. Classification (NCBI taxonomy): domain Eukaryota; kingdom Metazoa; phylum Chordata; class Aves; order Passeriformes; family Irenidae; genus Irena; species Irena cyanogastra. Next base: position 87,781 of record VWZV01014303.1, read on the forward strand.
ATTCACACTAATTTTGTTTCTATTTTGCATCTATCCTTTTTTCTCCTGTTTATTAGAATAACAACAGTAAAAATTAAACAAAACAAGGTGGCAAACTTCTTAGCTGTTCTAACCCTATCAATTTTAAGCTCATATAAGCTCTGGTAAAGCCATGTATCAGCTCCTACTGTGCAATGGCTTTTTTTATACAGTTTGACTATGTGATGAAAGAAACTAGTTGACATGCACTTACCGTATTAAGCCCTGGCACCTGCATTGCAGACACTAATCAAAGTGCTCCTTCAGAGGGGTGAAAGAATCGCCATTTGTAACGCAATAATTAGGCTGGGTAGAAGGGCCTGAAAAGTAAATCAATCTCGTCTGCTCTCTAAATCTGACACCATTCTCTAGGCAGATTGTTAACATAATGAGACAGAAGCCTACAAGAGGTCCCATAAAAGACCTATGTCTTTTTTTTCCCCTTCTTTCTTTATACTTGCAATGTTACTAAGAGCATAATTACACACAAACCTACCCTAAGTCACTGGCATAAAAGCAGCTATTTCTAAGAAGCTCATCAAAAATAAGTTGGCAGAACAGACGGGCTATATAACACAGCAGCAGGCTGACTCAATTTGCCCAACTGGATGAAGATTATTTTAACCTATTCCCTACTAAAATTATCATGATTATGTCTGACAGGGAAAAGTAATAAGTTCCTATAATATGGCAAGAAAATAATTTTGGTGAATTAATCTGATTCTCTGTTCACACCGGGCACATGAAGAATAATTCTGCTGAAATCAATACTATTATCAAAATTGTGTGAGGAAAGAATTGCATCCAGTGTGATCACTGTGATTTTTAAAAAAGGAAATCAGTAAAAAAATAGAAACATTAGTGGTAAAGTTTTAAAAAAGACAACTTTTCATGTGCAGCCTCTCAAATTTCAAGAGTGTAATCATATTTAATAGACAAAAATAAGCAATTCCATTTTCCTTAGTAAGAAAGTTGCACCATAGTTGATGCTTTGTAGTATCAAAAGCTTAGGAACCTTTGTTACAGATAATCTGTTGTAAATAGTTATGTAAAAAATATATAATATAAAAGTAAAAATCAACTATGCTGCAAGTGGTGGAGTGCAGTAAGCAGATATTTGTATAAAACAATAAAATGAACAGGATGAATTTCTCTTCTTTCACAGTCAAACACATATTAGTCATTATTTTTACTCATATACCATGATTTAATTTAGTCACTCCCTTGTAGAGACTCTTACTGTGTAGCCTGATAATACAGCATTGTCTGTGATAAACAGGTGTAAGTTTTGCACTAAATCTGCAGAGCCTCTCAACAGAGGCTTGTCAGGTGTGCTTTTTCTGAGCTTTCCTGGACCTGAAGCTCTATTTTACTTGCTTGAGCTGTGACAACTCCTCTAATTGGACAGGTGGCTACGGATAACCTGTGTTACTTTTGTGTGTCTTTGTCTGGTAAAACCATATTTCTGCATAGAGAGCAGTAACAAGCAATTATTCTACATGGAATGAGATATTTATGACTCTACCATCATGATGATGTAGAAAATTATTGGCCTAGAATGGCAACAGCAGCCTTGGGAATTGGGGATGAGGTATGTGGCACTGAAAACTTTTAAATTTAACTTTTACAATATATTCAATTAAACAGCATGCTTTCCAGTGATTTTGGCTTTTTTCTTTTTTTTTAGCTGTATACCATGTTGATACTTTAAAATAGCTTCAAAATTCAGGATACTCAGTGTGACCAACAAAGACCAATGAAGACCACTCAATAATTACTAAATTCTTGAAATATAAATTTCATGCATATTTAGTAAGTAACTACATTCTCAATTTAAAAAAAAAGCATCTCGTAGACTTTTTAAATGTCTAGAAGTTATATTTCAGTACAAGCTAGCCAGTTTGTCTTCTTTTACAGTTATGTCAGGAGCATGACTTCTGCGATCTGCCTGAGTGACCTGAAAATGAGATGAATTGTGGTTGGTAGGCACCTACTTCTTCACATGGATTGGGTCATTTGGCTCACATCTGAATGTGAAGGAATGGAAACTTAAGGTAATGTAAGGAAATTTAAAAGGAAAGCAATAAAGAAGTGGTGTAAGGGTAACAGACTGTAACCTTTAATAGAGTCACAACTTTTTGCAAAGTTTGTTTATACACAGGATGCATAAAACTTAAACTTTGCAATCAAAATGTCACACCAATTCTCTGCTATGTCTGAATCCATTGTTCAACAAAGGTTTTCAAAACAATTTCCCACTCTGCTTCCGCTTCTTTTACAATATTATACCTTTCCATTCTAAACCCATTCTAAATTTTGCTTTCATTTATTTGTTTTGCTGTGTTGGAGTCTTTTAGTTCAGAAATTCTGTCTTGCAAGAGAGGAAAGAATCTATTCCTGAAATGGATGCCCAGCACATGAAAGCTATTAACAGCACACAGAAGCTATATGGAGTCATTCAATATGACAGGGAAAATTTAATTGAAAACTGACTTCAGTCTGAACCCCGGATAAGCAATGTTTGGCTAGGATAACTCAGATTCAGTGCAGTAAAACAACTGATTTGACTATGTTAGATTAACTTTTTAGAACTATATATTGTGGAAAAGACAAAGTTTCTCTATTCCAACACCATTACAAATATTCATCATTGCTTTAACCTGAAAAGCAACACATACAGAATTGCTTTTATACTATTTATAAGATTTAACAGAACACACTGTTTTAGTTATATGAAGTAGCAACAGATTTGACAGTCTCTTTAAGCTTTTTTTTTTTTTTTAACTGGTCAAAATGAAAATCATGTAGGGGGTTTTTCCATGAAATACTAAGGGTTTTTTCCTAAGGAGTTAAGTTTTTAATGGACATTCAAAATTTTTAGAAGGTAGTATCTGTATCGTATAACGTTACACAGCACATAAAATTACATTCTAAAACTTGCAGTTTGCAGAACATCCATGTTTTATTGAATACTTCAAATGAATGCAAGGTTGCAAGTTGTGCTGATCTCGTTTTCATATTACAATATGCAGAAAATAAGGCCAAAGTGATCAGTATGAACAAGGTTTTGACTTTTATAAGAACCCTTACCTGAATTATCAGGAAAAAAAAAAATTCAAGTTTATTTTTTAAGAAAGAAAATGAAAACCATTTTAATGAAAACCCACAAACAAAAAAACTCTATGAAGAAAATGGCAACCATGACTTGCATCCTAGCATAGCACATATCTCTCCTGTCTGGATGGCTGGCATGTAAGAAGCTAGGCAAGTCAAGAGTAGTCAAAATCCTTTTAGAATTTAAAACCCCCATAATGAAGGTAAAAATCTTTTTCTCAATACCACCAAAAAACTCTTATCTGCAGAGCTGATCTTTACTGCACCTTTTTGGTCCTTTGTATGACCTGTCTGAAAGCAGCTTATGCCATGGATGCAAAACATGAGAGATCTCCCAACTACTTCCATGACATAACATTGACCAGCAGCACCCTGGCTGAACACTGGCATCTAACCAGAACAACCTCAACAATTCTCAGTATATCAGATGAAATTTAATTTTTACTGCCCTCAACCTGCAATAGGGGCAGGGGCAAATCTGTGAGAAAGAGAAAAGAAAACCAGCTCTGGTTTGCTGCGACCATTAAGATTGAGGAAGTGAAAAGTGCTGGTAGGTGAAGCCTAATACCCAGCACAAACACTCCCCCTCTGGTGTGCACACTAGTCTTTTGGGAGCTACAGCCAGGCTGCTTTTTAAGGTACCACAGTTTCAAAAATAGTACAGATATTTTGCTGTTCCCCTCCTTTCACACCTACAGTTTCAGAGAGCAACAGGAGCAGGAGTTGTTTACAGTATTTTTAATTTTTTTTACTTTTTGTCCCTAGCTGCAATTCTGGGGGGATTCAGACAAAGATTTAAAAAAAGAACTCAACTGTGGGTATTCTAACAGCTTAAAAGAGAAAATTGCACATCTTTTTGACAATCCTGATTCAGTATCTTTGTTTTTTTCCCAGATAAATTGAGAGAACTGGTGCTATAGCAGTTGACTAAAAACATTATTGAGGTGTGTCCATTTTAATTGTTTCAGACTAGCAATTTCTCCCTCTAGTTTGAAGGTCTTTGAGAGTGCAAAAAAATCCAGTTAGAGGCCAAGTTCTGTCCCTTGACTTCAGACAGCTGATATAGAATAATGTCTCTGACAATAGTCCAGCTATTCATGATTTACATTTATGTAGCTGCAGATAAGGATGCTGACAATTTCTTTCAATTAAGCTGAAGAAAAAGAAAAAAAAAAAGTCTTATCCAATACAGTACAAGGCTAAGTCAATTCAAATTTTTTTGTTGTTTTTAGGGTTTTGGGGGTTTTTTTTGGTTATTTTTGTTTTTACGGGTTTTTTTTTTAGTTTTTCAAATGAAAACATTCCCTGAAGAAAGAAGGACCCTGGAAAACATGACCCTGAATACAGATATATCTTATTTTGGGGTCATTCCTCTATAGTTTTTGTGTAGTTTTTGCATAGTTTTTGTAATAGTAGGGTTTTTTTGTGTAGTTAGTAGGTTTTTTTATAGTTTTTGTAATAGTAGTTTTTGGTTACTCAGAAGCCAAGTGACTGCAGTTAGTTGAACAAGCTATAAAGAGATTGTTTTCAATAGCATTTTGAGATTAAAAAGCGTGTCAGAAGTACATTAGAGCCTACCAAAAACTGCAAGGTCTTCATAATAGTTTAAAGAATTAAAGCATTCTGGATACATTAGGCTAAAGTCTACATTTAAGAATTTTGTGCAGGTATTAAACATAATCCTCCCAAAAGTTTTGTGTGACAGTCTAAGCTGCTGATTTTGACAAAAGGAATAGAAAGGGTTGTGTTGGAAACTCCTGTTCCTACTGACTCTCACAGACATTATTAATGTCTCATTTGTAAATTTTCTAGAGACACAACCTAATTTGAAACATGTGGCAATCTGAGAAATAATATTATCTGCTAAAATTGCATTAGGTAAAGGCCAGTAAGCTTCAAGAAGCCAGCAGAAAAGGGTCTGCTACCTGCATTTGCATTTTGTAGCTCAGAGTTCACCTCAAAAAAAAATAAGAGGGAAAGACAAAATAGTAAGACAAGAACTGTGTACTATCACAGATACATTTTTACTGGATAAAAAGCAGACCTTCAGAAATCCACTCAGCATACCTGACAGTTAACATCACAAAAGAGTAATGACAGAGTTTAAAGGAGCAAGTGGCACCAAGACCTCCAGAGCTTTATGCCAGCAGTCCCTCCGAGGCAGCAGGCCATGGGCAGTGCCACTGTAACCAGCATAGGCCCAGTTATCACTGGCTTTTGTTGAAGCTACAGGACTTCATGAAATTAGTCACCTTGGAGACGAATCTCTCACTTCTACATGCTAATGTGCTCCCTTAGGTGTTCCCTGTGCTCTGTTCTGGGTTTCAGGAAAACCTTCTATCAGAGCCATTGTTTTTAAAAGATAAAAAAAAAAGATATAATCAAGGCAAAAACTGACCTTCAAAAGAAATTAAATTAAAAGAGAAGCAGCTAATAAATTGGAAAACTTTCTAATTGCAGATTAACCCCTGACTCACCCACCTGATTATCAGCTTAGCTTTCATAGCACTTAATTCTCTGCACACTTGTAAAGAGGAAATAGTCATCACTCTTCCTAGCCAGCATTTGTTTCCATCTCAGAGTACAACAGGAGAATATGGGTCCAGTTACTAAACAGCAATAATAAACCCACCTTAATTGCTTCAATTAGATCATCCACAGGGAATCTCTTTACACAACCTATAGGGATTAACAGGCTCTTCATGAAACACTAGGAACAATTACACAGGGATGAGTAACCATCAAGAGCTGGCAGAGGAACGAATATAAGCAGTTGTCTCAGTTACTCTCTGCACTCATCTGTGGGAAGGAATTATTCTTCACCTAAGTACAAATACCCAACCAGGACAAGTCAGAGGCAGATTTCTGTAAAGACATCCCTGAGGATCACGCTAATGTTAAGCCGAAAAGTAAATGTAGTCTCATCATACTGGATGTGTCACAAGAGCAGGCATTTAGTATTTTGACACCTTCTTTGCACAGCCTGTGTGCCTTGCCCTTTTCAAATTGTGTTCGCCTTGTCTTTTTCGAGAGGTGTTTATTTGGCATAGCAAGAGAGTCAGTGTAAGTACAGGAAATCAAAGGGATTAATGTTCATAGAAAGTAAATATGGTGTAAGTATTTCTTTTAATGGACAAATATTTAAACTGGTTTTGACTTTATTTGATCATTTTTATGAACACATGATATTTTAAAGCTACATCTATTAGTAATGAGAAGACAAGAAATAAAAGAGTAAACAGTGGCAATTTCTATATGTGGCTAGGTACATGCATATGAATTTAATATACATGGGTATTATTGAAGACTATACATGCACACAGAAGGATGGCATGAAAAAACATGTGTTAAAATTACAAATACCCTCGGGAAAACAAATTAATTCTAGAATTATTTTCTGGGCATCACATTCAAATGGGAAGGATGCAATCTCCTGAATACAGAAATCTCTGCCTTACAGCGAAAACTCCGGCATCTGCCTACTCTAGTGAGACCATGCAGGACTCCATATGCTTCAGTGAAACTAAGCTTGTAGACTGAAACTTGCCCCCCAACTAAATTTATGGCGGTTGGGTTGAGAAGTCGATTATAATTCCACAAAATGACAAAGTAGAAACAGTCTTGTCACAACTTAAGAGGTCACAGTACATTCTGGGATGTGATCAAAAGTGAAACAGAATATTTTAGCCATGAGAAAATCCCCAGGGTTTTTTAATTTTGCCATAAGCCTGGATGAGCTGGTTGATTACAGCATTTGACAACTTATATACCATTTCAGGAAAAGAAGGCTTATTCTAAAGCCATGGATTGGTGACAAAAACCTTCTAAGAAGTTCTGGTTGCAAAGGATACAATTGCTCTTTAACTGCATCTCAGTTACAGGCATTTGACTTAGCATAAAAATAGCTTTGGGATCTTTTCTGCCCACCTCTTTCTGCTACTTGAGACCCTTCCTACATGTCACTTACCCTGGACTTCTCTGACAAGCTGAAGCTGCAAACAAACAGTATCTTCCTAAAGAATATTTAATGAAGTAGGAAAATACCATAAAATGTCTTTCTGATAGCATGCGTGTCTTATCACAGGCTGCAAATAAAGACACCTAGGATATAAAATAACATTTAACCTGAAATGTCTTGTATGGCCAGTTGACAAAGACATTTTCCCAAAGGGCAAACACCACCCTTTTAGATATCAGTATGAAAGGAAACGGGCCAAATGAATGAACACCTGCACTCAGTCCTTTCATCAATATACTTGAAAAATCCAAGTTATCTCCTAGCTCTCCAGAGGCATACAGAAAAGTTCTAAAAGTGGGTTGGGTTGGCAGCAAGAAATGCTTCTGATCATTTCCAAATGATGAGTGACATCCTGAAGAAGAAGAGAAAGTAGAAAATGATTGCTTGAGAAAAGCAGAATAAAACCAGTATCTGCTTTACAGTCTGACAGACTTTATGAAGGACAGATAATGCTTCTAAGACTAATAACATTCCTAGCACTCAAATTGGGGAGAAACAGAGTTTTATCTACTATATGAGCAGGCTTCCTAGGATATATCTTCTGCCCTTCCAGAAAAGTCGTCACTCCCTCTATCATACCACACTATTTAATTTGCAGCTATTGCCAAGTCAGTGTTTCATCTAAGCAAAGTTGGCAGAATTTCTGTAGGACTGTAATGTTCACAAAAATTGCACAAAAAAATGATGATGGTTCATGTTATTCCACAGTGGAACTGAATCTGATGCTGGTTTTTGAATCCTTGTTCTCTGGAGGTTGATATGGGAAGTAGGAAATGTTTTGAACTTAAGAACTACTCTTTTCAATGGCACGGACTTTGCTCTGTGGTCTACATTCTATAAATCCAGGTTGAAAATACCGCATTGCTCTATTTCAGATTTTTATTCTTCAAGGTTTTTTTCTAATGTTTCAAGAGTATTTGGAAAGAAAATTTTCAATACTTTAGAAGAAATATGTTGCAAGAAGTAGAAGGCTCCTAGCAAATCAGCTACAAAATAAGATCTAATACTCAAGAAAATATTACATATTACTTAGTGTATTTTATTTAAAGAAAAAACTTTTCCTCTTGCACAGCAGTATTCAGTTTTCTCAGTAGTTTTTTCCAATTATTGTGAGTTTTTGGTTAGGAGCTGGGTTCTTGGGGTTTTTTATTCATTATTTTTAAACAATAGTTCTGATGTTTTTATTATTATTTTTGGCAATATAACAAAATCAGATTCACTGCATTACCTTGACTCTCTGAAGAATGTCTGATCTTTTTTTTCAACTTAAAAAAACAAAATTGTAAAGAAAGAAGACCAAACATGAGCCAACATGACAAGAACACATTCTTTGCCATGTAGGAAATTCCTCTCTCAGACATATGTTGTCCATATGCAAAGACAACTGCACATACATGCCCTTCTGTACATAAAGGTTTTACAGAGCTACATCCACTGCTTGTTTGTATGGTGTTCTACTGCATGCTAGATTAAAACAAATAAATTTTGTGTATTTAAAGAGTAACATACTATCATCCAAGAGAAAATGTTACTAAGGAAATAGGAACACCTTTCCATAAAAAAGTGCAGAAAATACAGAAAGAATAGTAGTTTAAGTAAGTAATTTCAGCTAGGGTGTCTTAGAGCTAGAAGTATTCCTGAATTAATTAATAATTCAAAACTACAGGAAAGAGAAGCATATTCATGCTCCTCCAAGAATAAAAAAAAGTCTAACTTTTTTTGAAAGAAATGTTGAAATTTTTTGGTAGGAAAAACCTTTTCAGAAATGTTTGGGGTGGGTATCAAACACTATTGGTTAAAAACTAACTCTGCAGTGGTTATGTGCAGACCTACAGCAGCATGTGGTACCTGCCACAGACTGCTTATGGGACTGTGACATTTGCTGAGCATTTACACAGAGGAATAATGGAGCATAAGGTGAGGTTGCCTTCATGCTGAGACCACTGCCATTATGCTCACCAATGCTGTCTCTGGCTCTCTTCTGATCCCCCATGGCCTGGACATATTTATTATCTCTTGTCTTAGACTGTGCAGAGACATTTTAAATAAGTCACAGTGGCAGGTGGCCCTTGTTAATACCTCTTAGGATGTGAGAGCTGCTGGAAATCCTAATCAGAGAGAAGAAACCAGAAGGTGGGACAGGGAAAGGTCCTATGAGGAAACACATGAAAACAACTATATTTGGAAGATAAATATATTTTGGTCATTTAAGTCAACAATAATGGTGTAGTCCAAGAAAAGGAAATTCTGTGTAGTAATAGCTTAATACATCCTGTTTGGAGCAGCTTAGGGATTAATAACATTTTGTACTATCCTTGTAAATAGGTAACAAAAATCATAGATTACTTTATTGTAACAGAAAATTATTATAAGGAAAGTTTAAACTATGGACCACAACAAACTCCATTTGATAACTACATCTCGAGTAAAATAATTCTAAACATTGACATTTAGTGGAAGCTAAAAGCCTTATTAGTTCTGATGTTGAAAAATACTTTCCAACAGAGGCAAATTGACTACATTTTCCAATGCAAACACACCTTAGACTCGTGTAACAAAAGCACCACAGAATACAAAGGAAATGTTCTCTTTTCTATTCTAGTTTACTGGAACTGGAGATCAGTGGCATTATCATTCTTTTCTTGAAAGGAACTACAGAGAACAGGAGCAGAAATGCCAGTGGGAGAGGTGAATAAAGTCTACGTAGAATTTAAAACCACTAAAGCAAAAGGAGTAGAGAAATTGTTATGGAAATGTGACTTGATGTAGTAAGTAGAAATAACAGGTAAATACTACTGAAGAAAAATAACACCAAGAAATGAATCAATGACATTAATTTGTTTCTGGAAAAATCTTGCAAGATTAGGGTAGGAAATTAACTGCTTTTAACAAAACATCTGAACACACACACAATAAGTCGTAGCAGGAGGCAGTGTGTGATACACTCAGATTTTGCAAATGTCTGATTACTCTGATTTACCACACATTATCCTGTATTAAACATACACCAAATTTTTAGTGTTTCTTTTTTTGTGTGTGTTTGTTTGTTTGTTTGTTTCTGGGGGTCTTTTTTGGTTTTGTTTGGTTAGTTGGTTGGGGTTTTGGGTTTTGTTGTTGTTGAGGGGTTTTGTTTGTTTTTTGGGTTTTTTTGTTTGGCTTTTTTTTTGTTGTTTGTTTGTTTGGTTTGGTTTGGGTTTTTTTTTTCAAACCTTTTTTTTTTCCTACCTTTTTTCACTGACTAAATTAAAAATCAATTCATATATAAACCGATAATACAAAAATCTAAAAATATAAATGTGCACATGCATGTACATATACACTTGTGTACTCATGAAAATGGAATGTCTTGACATGAGAGGGAAATGTGTTTTGGATGTCATTTCCAGAGGACAGAACATCATTACAAGACTCATTTTTTAAAAAGTATCCCCAAATTTTCAAAGTGCTACAGTGAGTCAGTGATTTGAGGTGTTCCAATTAAAATTAACTTATTTTAATCACAGGAATGGTGACTTACACCATCCAGAAACACTTAAGTTTATGGACAGTTTTACTGTACAAAAACAATGGTTGGTTGCCAATTGCTGTTACTGTGAGATATACAGAGGTATACAAAGAAACGCTTTTGATGTATTTATAAAATATATAAATACATACAGAGGAAGAATGAATGAGATATAGCATTTGGCTTTTGTTATTGAAGTACTTATTAAAAAGGCTTTTGGAGCGTGTTTACATTTCCTTTTATATTAATAGGTACATCACCTTTACATGAGCAAGGCAGCGTTGCTGCAAAAGAGAGGATGAAGTAGTCGGCCCACAGAAACCAATTACAGCTCCACTACAACAACAAGGAAATGAAAACCAATTGAAAGCACAGCTAATCCTCATCTTTGAAGGAATGCAGCACCAAAATACTTGTCATACACTGACATTTTAATGCTTCTCACTCCTGAAACTGTCCCACCAGGCCTCCTCTGTCCTTAACTCTTACACTGTTCTACACATGTCTTATGGGAGAAAAAATAATTAAACATCACACTAAGTCTTGAATTAGAGTTCTGTTGTGTACCACTTTGGGTTATCAGACATTAAAATAGGGAAGTCAGACAATATTTGGCATGCTGTTACCTTCTGTCAAGAAAGCAGGTCTTCACATGTTTTCAGCTCTAAAAATTCATTCAAATAAGGAGTAAAAATGTGAGATTAAGTACCTAAAGTAAGAATTTGTAGTCCTGGACACAGCATTCCTGGTGAAAGAACTCAAATGAGCTGAACCATAACAATACAATAATAGTTTATGGGAGCTCCCTAAGAGCTAAATAGGATTCCATGGAAAATTTTCAAATTCTTGGAATTTTTAAGAGAAAAGTTATCCAGAGACGTCCAGTATTAATCAAAATATAATACTGTCATATTGAAAACTTTTATTTCAAGTAAATGTACTGTTCAAATGAAGCATACAAGTCCCTTCTATTGTCAGCAGTTATAGTAACCTGGACACAAAAATAATGAAAACCATAATCAATTTTTCTATTTTACTTTCAATGTGTTTAAAAATCTTTAGAGTTTTCTTATGTGTTCTCTTGGTCTGAAATACTAAAGTTATTACAGAAAGTTGACTGCAATATTTGTTATTATTGATTATTTCAGGAGTTGGAATAGGCACTTAACTTTTGCTCATGAACAGCTAGACATGTGTGAGATTTGATCCAAACTACCAAAGCAACAGCTTTGTTGTATCTTTATATCTGTTTCTTAGCACTCACTTTTCATGATCCCTTTCCAGCGCATGAAATAACTTNAAGAAAAAATTTTTTTTTTTTTTTTTTTTTTTTTTCATTAGAATCTCCTTCATGGGTTACAGAAAAGAAGCCATGGTAAAAAAACCCTCTCACTCATGAATTGGAATTTTATTGTTTAACCAATTATTGTTCTGAAATATTAAAAGAGGAATGAAACTTGAGCTGTCCTAAGTGGAAATCCAGAACTAATTTTAACTTTAGACCGTTCTGATCCTTCTTATTTCTCAGAGTCTTACTTATTTTCATTCCCTATTCCATGTTTATCCTCCAAAAGCAATTACTATACTTTTAGACTGGTAGTGAAGTATTAAAGAAAATGTTATTCTGCTGATTAGCTGGATTAATACTGGCTTGCTTCAATCTAAAAGCTGGTTTCTATCTGGGGTTCAGATCTCAATAACTGCCTGGAAAATGCTGGCATGCAGATTAGAAAAAAGTAGGCTTCCGATCATCCTTAGTTTAAATTAATACCTTTTCCCATGTAGAAAACATTTGCTTCATTCTTTCTGAGGTTAGTTCCTGTCTTTCTTTAAACCACGACTGGAGCAGATCTGCCAAATAATCTGCACTTGCCAGATCAGTCATGCATTCCTACAGAAAGGAGAAAGTGTACCACAGGCTGTCTCCTCTTCCCTTTTCTCCAAACCCACCACCCTTTGGCAGGCTGTTGCGAGTCAATGTATGCATTTCCTGATCTTCATCCACTCAGGTCTCATACTGATCTTAACCAATGATATCTTACTTATTCTATCATTTTAGCAACAGAAATGTTGCATATGAGACTGCAATAAGAAATGCAGATAAAACTCTGCTTGTAATATATCAAATGCAAGCATTATCCAGTTTTCTAAAGCCTGTTGCCTTTATTTTTATAAATGCAATGCATCACATTTTATTGTAATGCTCACTTGTGTACTACCAACTCTTTTTCTGTCATTAACTTTAAACTATGAGGTTTATCAGAGTGCTGTTGACTCCACACTAACGAGCATTAACCTTTCACTAAAGTGGTTTTAGAGACACAGCTCTCAGGCTTGCTTCCTTGAGATAACTCAAACACAGTTATTGTTAGCTTTGTTTTTATGTTGACAATTTCACATGATTAGGGGGAAAGAAAAATCATTGTTCATCCTATTCCTGTCACTGTTAGCAAAAGCCAAAAGACACTGGAAAAAAAGCAACTAAGTGGAGCCTTTAAAAATGCCCAGTGTTCCTGAAGAGTCAGCAATCACAAGTAGGGATCTCAGTAAGTCAATTCAGATTTCTCTTAGACTCCACTAGAACTTGGCACATCTGCACTTGTGTTTCACCTGTCTCAGTTAAGTGCCTCATATTAAGTGACATGAATTTGGGCCCCAAGTGTCCTCTTTCTGTTTTGTAAGTGGACTAACTCACACCTTCTTAAAACACTGTGCATGTGTATGGATTACTTACTTAGGCATTACACTTGTTCAGGAGATAATATATTAGCTACTTTCAAAAAGAAATGAAAATTTCCCACAGAGAATTCTTCTATGCACAATGTTATTTAAAATCTATTGTTGCTTTTTGTACATCAAGGGAAATATTTTCTCAGTATTAATGGAAGAGAACACTTTTCATTTTGTTTCTGAAGATCAAGCATGATTTTAGAAAGGTTAGCTGGGAAAGGGAAAATACCTTGATTGTTTTCCATGTCTCACTCTATTGTTTTTTCAATTCATCTGGTTGTCCATCTGAAATAACTTGCACAAAGAACGAATTAAGAAAAGCAGCCCACAAAACTTGGAGAACAGTCTGCATTCAAATGCAATTTATACTTTACAAGGACTATGTTTGGTCAGTGCCTTAAATTACACAGTCTTGCAACGTGGAGATATTTTCAGATTTGAACAAAGGTTTCCTATACTATCGACAATTAAAGCATTTCTGAGATGATATCACTGCTGAGTTAATACCAGGTCTAATCATGTTATTACTTTCATTGTAACCTTGACCAAGTCAGTCTGGAAAAGGTGAGTGCTTTCAAGACGTACCATTATAAATGTCAACTGTGTACAAGTCACTCACTTTAAATATACATGATCAGGATAGCCTTCCTTTCAGAGGCACAGCCAAGGCCAAGGACATGTATTTTCTTTTGTCTTTGAAGCAAACAACAGATATTGGCTTCTTCTGTCACTATATAGATTCATAAACAATCCTTTTTATAAAGGATCTTTTTTTTACACTTTTTTGTGAAGAATAAAAAAAGGAAAAATAGTACAATGCAACAGAGTAACACAATGTTATGAAATGTTCAATTTGAAAATTTCTTTCTGTAAAAGATAATAGCTAAGAGGACTACAATCGTCAAAGCCCAGTCAGGTTAATGAATGGAGGTTATGCCATTATCCTTTTTTTATATTGTCACAGTACGACTGGGGGTTTTTTTAATGCTTTTTTTGAGGGGGGTGTAGGGGAGGAGTTGGGCAGGGATGGATCTATTCTGTGTGGCAGAGACTTTACAGAGACTTTAAAGAGAATGTAGGTCTCTATAATTTCTTAAAAATATGATAATGCAAATATGGATATTGTTCTATATATTGGTTAATATATGGTTCTATGTAGTCATTGCAGAAATTGCAATTACAAATACTCATTGACTATTACTGAAACTGCAATTACTTCAACATTTTTTCCAGCAATGGACTGAAAAATTGCTTACAGGGATCAGAGACTTTCATTCTTTGCATACACAGAGATAACTATCTAAACCAGAAAAAAAGCCCAGCATATGATTGCAAAACCTGCCTTCTCTCCCTCCTAAATTTACATCTTTGATTAACTAGTAATTTGCTAGCCCGAGAATTCAACAGGACTGAATTCTCAATTCTTACTCCAAATGTTCTGGGAAACACAGTGTCTTTGTTTCAACCTCATCTTCAAGTCTTTTTTCATGCCAGGAAGAGTCCATTTGCTACTCCAAGGAGATTTCATGGAAATATTCAGTCAGAACTTTCTCAATACTTTCTCAATAATGCATGGCATTATTTTTTTCTATGGACAGTTTGGTCTAAACAGCAAGGTTTTGGTAGCAGAGAGCTATCTCATTTCAGACAAATCCAGTTCCAGCTGCCTCCAAAAGGAACCATCCCAGGAATCAGCTGAGCCAAGCTGGTGGTGCCTGGAGGAAGCATGTTCATGAAAGAGCAAAATACTGGACAACAGAGTAGTGAGAGGGAGAAAGAGTGTGAAAATTACATGAATACCAAGGTGAGAAAAGAAGGAAGCGGGGGAGATGGTCCAGGCAATAGAGTAGACATTCCCCTGCAGCCAGCAGAAATGCCTAAAAAGCTGCAGGTTTATCATAAAGGAACTACAGCCCATGAGAAGGACCCTTGCTGGAAGAGAGGAGAACTGTGAAGAGGAAGGAGCAGCAGAGAGGAGCCATTAGGGACTGACCACACCTCCAATTCTCCATTCTCCTGTGCTGCTTGTGGGGTGGTTGTAAGGAAGGTACAGGACCCAAGAGTGAAGTTGGGCATGGGGTAAAGAGGAAGAAAAGAGTTGGTTTAATACTTGGTTTTGTTCCTTACTACCTGAATATACTTCAATTTGCAACAAAATTAATACTCCCCATGTCAGTAACCAGTAAGAAACCTCCCTGTCTTTATTTCAGCCTACCAGCATTCTCATGATTTTCTCAGCCACTCCCACAGAAGGAATAGTGACTGAGTGGATGCGTGGGAATTTGTTCCCTAGGTAAGGCAATCCCACCACGGTGCCGGGGTTTAACATAGCTGTATCACTCATATGACACTACAGCTAATCTTCTAAAACAAGGCATGATTCAGCCCCTTGGCAATGCCTTCATTGTGTTCTAACTTCCAAGTTAAATCTATTCTGTAAAATTTGTTTACATTTAGCATTAAGACACACCTAAAGTTGTATGAACACAGGTAATTGAACACAAAATTAACTCCAGAAGGTTTAAGTATTGTACTTTGAGTCAATTGTTTTCACAAATAGCTGCATTGGTACTGTACATAATAGGATCAAGAAGAGACCTGTGTATCCAAAAGCTGTTCCTTTCTACCAACTGTAACACTCAATATTACAAACAAAATGCAATGAAACCTTATATTGCTCTTAATTAACAAACAGCATGTAACACCATATCTCCTATGGAGTTTGTGTTCTAAAATTTCCTTCACCTTCAAACTGGTGTTTTCTTTCAAGTTTTCCTTAGCAAAAATTATTAATGTTTTCTACAATAAATAAAATATTTTTTATCATGGCAGTATTCAAAGTTCTGTGTAGCAAAGGCTCTTGAATGCATTGTTTATACTTCACAAAATGAAAAACTGACATGAAAGATCTGAATACTTTTGTGACCAAATCAATCAGAAAAAGACATTCCCAATCTAAGAATACGACTTCTAAGAACACTAGGTACATATAAAACAAAGAGCAACAACAAAAAATACCAAAAACCCAACAACTCAAGAAAACCCAAAAAGTAACACCCTAAACATATTGATAAGGAAAAGAGGAGAAAACAAAATTTCCTTTAAAATTGCTGGACATGAGCTAAGGTGGTGAACTTCCTACAGATACTTTAAGGCAGAAAATAAAAATACTGCATGGCCCCTCCTCTAGGTATTCTTAAATATTTCTGTGAATTACTCCTGCAACTGAACTGGGAAATGATGCTGACTTCTAATACAGAGCACTCGATAAATACCTTAAGTATGAAAAACTGTATATGCAGCAAGGGATGTATTAAGGCTAATTGCCAACAAAGCACTTCAGCCTTCCCCATCTAAAATTAGTCATCTATGTATAATTCTCAAATGGGCTCCCTTTTTATCCAGTCCAAAAGCTTCTTCCAGACAATTCCCACTGCTCTCAGGCACCTCTTTTTGAAATGTATTAATTACTTGTTATCAATGTCTTTCCACTGACCACAGGAGGAGCTAAATGCCCAGTTTATAACTCGACGATGCTTAGACAACTGAGTTGGGTGAGATAGTTCCTACTCGGGCTAATCAGAGGCAATCAACTTCTAGCAAAATAGTATCTCCTTTTTGCCAGCGGGAAACTAATGCAAGGTCAACTTTGTAATGTATAGGGATTGGGTAGGTTTCTTTTTCCTTGCTTTTGTTGTCTTTGTTTCCTTTTTACAATGTCCTATTTGTCTTTAATGAGTTTTGATTTAAACCACTTCACAAAACTCACTCCACAGTCCTCCAAAGCAAAAAAACCCCTCAAACTAAGCACCAAGCTTGAAACCAAACTTGGAAGGTTTACTAGACTTCTAAACGCTAAGCTTTTTGAAAAATGGTTAGGCTGCAGGCAGTGGTGCAAGCTCCAAGACAAGGAACTTTGCAGTTTACTTTATTTGACTTCTGTTTTTTTATTTGTTTTGGACCTTTAGAAGGGCTCTTCTGGTTAATGGGTACATTCTGACGCAGCTGGTTACACCTCTTCATTAATTAATCATGTTAGCAGAGGGAATGCACATGATCAGAGTGCCATAAGTAGTGAAATGGTGATATCCATTCATTTCTTTTGTGGCAGAGTATAAATAAGATTGTTTTTAAATATAAAGAGCATAAACACTGAATGGGATAAAAGGTCTCCCATTTAACAGACTATTGCATATTACTCCATTTCATAGGAGTAAGAAATAATTTCATAGTCCACCAAAGCAATGAGGAATTGCAGTGAAAATGTGAAAATTATCAATAAAACACCAGGGGGTTAAGCTATAGTGTAAACTACCCTAAAGAAGATACACCTTGTATCTTTGAGAACCCAGAAATTAGTTTTAATTAATACAAATTGAGTAATGAGGGAAAAAGTATACCATTTGGAAAAGATACTGAACTGTGAATATTTTTTTTCCGTTTGTTGCAGATTTTTATTGTGTAACTGCGGAAACAGTTGTCTATAAAAGAGTAAATCTAGAAGAACCCTAATTAGAAAGCATATACACCAAAAAGACATTTGATGATGCATAAAATTCTACAATTTGTGTCAAAAGCATCTATCTCATCCATGTAGCCTTCTCAAAAGGAAACACTCAGTCCTCTGTGATGTTGTACCTTGAGTAATCATTTGCACTCCTGCGCAGACAATGTAAATCAGTGTTAAATCAGATTATCCTCTGAGGTAAGACTGCAGTTAAATAAGGCAGCAAGTATCACCACAGCTCCAGTGAAGTCAAGAGCACTGAGACAATGTGTGTGAGACACACACGTTGCTGCTCCTGAGATCACTTCAGCCCCAGGCGTGCCTGACACGGCAGAGCAAAGCGCCTCACGGAGATCAAACACACGGAGCCTGGCAAGTGCCAGAACCCCACGGAAAGGCTGTTCCAGTAGAACACCTTAACACATGGACTAGTGGATGCTTTTGCAGAAAAGCAAGTTTGATATTTGCTCATGAACAGCCAAACATAGTGTCAAGTGTGAGTATCAACATCTGCCTGCCATGATTTATGACATCTCCAGGATGTACATCTTTATGTTGTCTTCAAGAGAGTTATCACAAAGGTGAATGAGAAGAGTTTTGTCCCAAATGACCAAATTACTTTGTTTGTTTGGGTTTTTTTTTAATACAAAACTGTGGTTTTTTCAATGTAACAAAGAATAACTGATCCTTCATGGCTCTCTGGATTGTGTATAAAATATATTTAGGCAACCTAATTTAAAACAAATCAGACTGAAGTCTAGTTCATAAATGATACAGAGCTTTTGATAGCTAGAGTTATTTCTCTTTTCAGAAGAAAGAAAAAAGTATGAGTCACTTAACATTTATTTACTTTTCAAACTAAAGTATAAATAATTTAGTGGTGATAAGACTTCATTTGAACAACATGCAATTTCATAATGTGCTCCTAAGTAAACACTGTGTATTATGCTAAGGCAGGTCTTTTGCTAACCATATTTGTCATAATCGCTTTTTTTACCTCTTTGAGTTTCCTCTTACACTAGTAAAGCTTTTAACAATTAAAATATGGTTTTGGGTCGGCTTTTGTAGGGGATTTACAATAACGAGAAAATCTCTTTTTCATCTTCCTGAAACTCCACCGAGTAATTTAGTCATAAATAAATTATGCCAAAATAAGAAAATGTAATAAAGACAGCTATAGATAGTGTCTAGATCAATAAAAACATTACAGTGTACTTTCACAATCTTTTTAACTCAAAGGAAACCCTTGCCACTCACACAGAAAATCATTGAGCTTCCACTCCATCAACATCTTCTTATTAAGAAATTGTCACACAATGTGATGAGGTGAATTTTTTCAGAACTTCAAAGGGAAATCATACAGAATTGTTCTGTCATGCTCATACATCTTAAGACAACACTTTTCACTTTAAAAACATAATGAGCCTTTAAATGCCATTATATCAAAGATGCAAAGGGGAAAATATTTTTCTGCACCTCTTACTGAGGGAAATTAAATAATTATTTAGGATTATTTTTTTTAAATCAAACTGACTGTTTGTTACTCTACTCTCTAGCCAAACCACCTACTTTCTTTTAAAATATTTTCAGTCTAAGGTAGTGAAGTTTCCTAAAATTGTTGTGAAAAGCCTTCTCCAATATCTTGAAACAAAGACCTAGTTGTTTTTCATTTATCCCTGGAGTAAGTTAATTTCTAGATCTTTATAAGCCCCCAACAATGTATTTTCTCTCAACTTCTAAAATGATATATTTCTGTTTTCCATACATATTGGATCCTTAGAGGATGTGGAAGCTCAGTAGTTCAGCGAAGGAAATCACTACGTTTAAAACTATCTATTTAAATTACATACAAGAGGCTTACACAATTCACTTACACCAAATATAAAAGATGAAAACTTTCTTCTACTCCCATGCTTGGAATAATTATTTGTGTTTATTTATATTTCCACAATTGCGTTGCAGAAGTAACAGTTCAAAACAAGATTTTTGCTTTTTAGCTTCTACAAAGGAGCCAAGACCACCAGATAATATTCAGCTAAATACCCAGGCAAACCAAAAAATCAACCAGAAAATAAAACAAAATTAAATAGAAGTAGATAGCTCTTTTTCATACAGATGAAAGTTCTCTGAATTACAAGATAGTAAAAAACAACAATAAAGTATATGAAATATAGAATAGAGATTTTATTTTCCATGTTTTTGAAACAACAGAACATCTCAGAAATGTAATCTACCAAGAAAATAACCTGAAAAGTAGAAATAGGTGTGATGAGATGAGAAGAACAAATCCCTTTTAAAAGTCAGCCACCTAATCCTGATCTGTCAACAGCAGACAGATTCATACCAACCTCCATGCATTTCTAGGACTCAATTTTTTTTTATTTTTTCCAGGTTCTACATCAAGCAGTCAAGCTGCTTTAAGGCATGCCTTAGTATGGAAAAGCCTCGAATCTCATAGTTGTTCTGACAGCTGGAGGCTGAGAGGAACAAATGAAGTGTATGGCTTCCCTCTAAAAAAAGTTAGGAGATTAACACCCAAAGTTTTGGGTGATAAAACATCTCTGTCACTATGTTTCCTCATGGTTCCATCAGCATTTATCTGGAATGTTCTTAAAGTTATAAATTAAAAGAAATGCTGAATAAAAGAAATGCTGAGAGCAAAGGTAAATGGCAAATGGCTTCTATGTAAAAGTTAAACCACCTGCTCGTGTTTTATACAGAAATACATAATCAGAGCACTCTTAATGAAAATACTTTGTTGATTAATATGAATCAATTCCTCACTTACATCATCAAAACTATAATTTGCTTCTCTCAGCCACTGAAAGGACTAAGATACTATAATTGTTTAGGTACACTGGATTCTTAAAACGGTAAAAGCTGATTTTATTTCAAGAATTCTTTGCAGTCTGAATCACCAAAGATTTTGATGTTCATACCTATTACTATTTTTTCTTTCTATTTTGTGTTTGTTTGTGTTCTTTAGTATACTCTTATAATCTTGATAGTTTGTGTCCAGCAGGAGTGTGAAGAAAAATCCCAAGTATTTTTGATGCAGACAAGAAATTACACTTAGAATTTTTGATTGTAGTAAAAGAAAAAAAGGCTTAGTAAATATATTTAGCTTTCTAAGGAAAAGAAAAAAAAAAAACACCCACATTTTCTAGCAGGACACAGCAGATACTGAACTGTTTTAAAATGTAACAGAACAGGGTTCCAATTTTTAATGCAGAGAAGTAGGGGGTCAAGAGAGCCTCACTAAAATACCCCTGGTTTTTCATTTCACTTCAGATGATTTGAGATTAAGACTCTTGGAGGATTTTTTAATAATTGCAAGTGCCAAATACTAATGATGTATTTATCGTAACTGTTGATTCCTGCAATAATGAATTCATATCCTATCCCCACTGCGAATAATACGTTAAGGTATTTTGACGGAACAAGAGTATTTCTCATTTTCAGGAAGAAAGTAGAGAATTTCCACAGAAATCACAGGGACTTCATTCACAAGGACAGTATCTGTATAAATTGCAAAAGTCACACCTTTGTGTGTCCTATATTTTTTACTTAGGTCAAGACTGTCTAACTCATCTCCAAAAGAACCAACACTATTTACACTTTCGAGTCTCACACATATCAGAAACCACAGAGCTTCTAACCTTGCATAAAGATTAGTCAGTAGAAAGGTGAACACCGCAGTGCAGTAAAGCTCCTGCTAACCTTGTGTTGGTGCACTTGTCAGAGCAATACTGTATCAAAGGCACGACTTTTGTTTTGATTCCCTAAGCCTTTACAAGGCATTCTCCATTAATAGATTTTTGCTGCTCATAACTGAAGTTAAACTCCGCTAAATATCTGCAATACAATGAGGATGTTCATGATGTCTGCTTCAGCTGGTACTTCTATTGGGGGCAGCATCCCCATTTGATGAAAAAATGAAGAAATTTGTATCTGGCAAATTGAATCAGCATTAGTGTGTCACAATTTCAGGCTTCTTTTATGGATTTTATTTTCCTGCCAAAACTATTAATGCTTTATTGCCAAGTACCAGAAATTTTATTACTCAGAATTTTATTTGGGCTTACGAACTTCTTTGTTTAAAAATAATGGAACATCTTAAGATTCTTTTCTCCTATTTTCTCAAATATGAGAGCTGTCCTCTTTCTCAGTTCCTGGTCATCTGCAGAGAGTTTTTTGATCCCATTTGCAAAAAAGAAAAGGAAACAAAAACAAAAAACAAAACGAAAATGACTTAACCAAACAAACAACAACGAAAAAAAACCAACAAAACAAAAAAAAGGAAGAATCATCTCTAGGCTCTTCTATTTCTCCATGTACTACTAAATGAATTAATTTTTTATCCATCATACATTGGACAGACATTACTATATATGACTTAAGAAGCTCAATATTAATTTATCAGCATTTTCTTGTGTAAGGTATATGACAGTTTCCATGAGCACACGTACAAATTTTATATAAACCTTTAGCAGAATGATAGAAGAAATAGCCACAGGCCTTTAACTTAATGGTCTGTCAATACTGGCAAGGTGGGGATGATGCAGAAATAGGACAAATGTTTTTTGAGGAACCATAATTTCTTAATGTTTAAAAGATACCCTGAGTTGAAGAGAAAATAAAGATTTATTTTTTTCACTTGTATCTCTGTTTTAAAAATACTTAATTTCATATTTTTGTTTAAAAGAAATTTTAAAATCATGGAATGCAAGTTGTTTAGAGGCATTTTCCATCCTATGTTAGAATCAGAAAGGGTGTAGAGATTTCTGCAAAAAGACCACAAACAATCTAAAAGAGTCTGTATGAATTTCTTTTNTTTCTTTTCCTTTAAAAATTGCAAAAACAGATGAATGTAAAAATCCAGTTCTGTCATGTAAAAAAAAAAATGAATATTCAGAGCCTGCTGAGTTCAAAAATAAATCACTCAATAAGGTTAAAAGAACAGTGAATTCTGGGAAACTGATAGAATACAAGCTACAGC
>VWZV01014303.1:111801-127606 GCA_013397155.1 Irena cyanogastra
TAGGCAATGAGAAAGATCTGGCAAGATTTCTGTAACAAAATTAACGCCGATAACTCTGCATCATCAGTTTATGAGTACAAGTGGGATTCAGGATAAAAAAAGAACCATGTCCTGTTTAAGTACTGAGAGAATATAATCCCATATGTTGAAAAGGACACTATTAATAGGCCAATCTTTTCTGTGAGAGGAAGAAATACAGTCTAACTTACATAAACTGCAAAGATATTAAATTTGGAGGTTAAAATTTTGCACACTGTAAAAGCATTAGAGAACTGGACTTAATTATTTGTAAGGAAGAAATGCTTAAGTTAAAACACAATTCCTTAAAACGAGTCAACAAATAGAAACTCCATGAGTCATTCAAAATTATATTTTCTGACTCTCTATCATCTTTCCAGCAACTGTGGTGCAGCTCCATCCTTTCACACAATCTCATTACTTTTGTAGGGTTTGTTCTCTGTGATCACCCACACATCTGGGACAGTTTTCCCTCCATGTCTTGACAAATCTCCTTTATCTATTTTCTTGCCGTTTAGACATAATCTACCTCTCGGGAAAAAAAAAAAGTACATACTACCTTTGGATTGCTTGAGGTTTTTTCATGTATCTGCACACTGTACAACTTTATACCTCTATCAACCAACTGAACGAAATAGGCATTTATATTATTTACTAATCACTTACAAACTTGCATACAGCACAGCAGCAATTTCACTGCTTGATTTAAAACCGTAGAATAGCTCCCTTAAAACCAAATCAAAACAGACATGCCACATTAATGTAAAATATTATTTGACTGGGAAAAATGCAAACATCAGTAAAAGGATGTCTGCATAACATAAAATCCCATTAAAAAATCAGTAAGTTATAAGTTCCAAAATTTGTAACCTGCATACGACTGTCAATCCATTGCCGAACTAATATTTACAGTCTTTACTTCCATTTCCAGCCCTTTAACCTCCCAATATCCAAGCCAGGTCCTAAGAATGCCCTCCTCGCCTCCCTATTTAAACTAATTCTTTCTGATTCAGCTGAAGGCTGATCTAATACCCACTATATATGAAGCATATTTCTTCATGCAGCATTTTGCCTAGGAATCATTTTAAGGATGGACAAGATAACAGCAGCTATCCTGTTGCTAGCTCATATTTCTCAGCTTAGATGTACCATATAGTTCAAGTCCCACTGAACTGTCCATACTACTAAGTCAGCTCTGTCCATGAGGAATTTCATGGGAATTCTGCTGCTAAATATCATTATTTTCATGTTTTATTTTTCAAGGTTCAGATAAAATTTCGTATCCATGATCAAATTGTTTTCATAGCTACTAGTTTCAAAAACCCAAACATTTATCTTCATGTATACATAACTATAATGTGCTCAGGGGAAAAAAAGTAAATACATGAAACCAAATCTCCATATGTCTGTTCTCTCTCTAAGGAAAACCACAGGGTTTAGAAGACATCAGAAGGCACAATACTAGTACCTGTTTGTTGGGATTCTTATAAAATTCAAATTTCATTACAACAGAAAACAATAGTTTACACATTTTCCCAGAGCGATTCTTAAGAGTAGTAATTTTCACAGAAAATTTATTTTTTTAAAAAATACCAAAAAACACTTTTCTTTAACAAAGAGCTCCCTATATATTTTAGTTAATGCAGAGAACTGAAAGCAATCCTGTGGAGACACAGAGGATATAATTATGGACAAAAAAGGCTATTACAAAGATCAATAGATCATATTTTCTATCCCTTTTTCCCTCACAGAAAGACCTACATTTGTTTCTATCCCAGCTGATATCAGTCTAATTTCAAAAACTCTTATCAGTGAAGTTTTCAAAACCTTCCTCAAACCTCTAACCCAATCCTTAGGCATCCTTACTGTTACAAGATATTTCCTAATGTCTGACCTAAATCTCCCTTGCTGATTTTAGTCTTTATTTGTTATGCCCACACAAGTTTGGTATTGTCTAGTTTGAACAACCACTGTTCTTTACAGCTTTCCTCATGGATTATATTTTCTTTAGACAACTGATCATTCTCATAGCTCACCTGTAGTGAACTCTTTTCAACTGGTCCACATCTTCCTGCTCTGGATTGTCACAAATTGAGCCTCATCCTTTCAATTATCTAGTAACAGAAATCAAATGTATGTTCTGTCAACCCAATCTTTGTACAGAAAACCTACAACTGCCAGCATTTCCCTCGAAGGTTAGATTAGAAAAAGAAAATGCACTTCTATGTGTACCACAGTCTGGGTTATTATTGCAGATTAACACAAAGGACAACTCACAAGGGCTCAGGTCTTGATCATGTTAGATATGATGTAGCAGCAACACTTCTTTACTGAAGTGCAACTATCAGTAAGAGGCTCCAATACAGGCTTTTTTTTCACAATGAAGAAAATAATTTATTATCAAAATTAACTGATAGAGGAAACCCTGGCACACAGATACTTTTATATATATATGTGTGTGTGTACACATCTTTATATATGCACATTTAGTCTTAATCATGCTTTCTAGATAGGCTAACTTGACTATGATTCAATTTCACATTAAGAAAAGGCAGAATTTATAGGAAAATATAAATCAAAATCTCTGATGCTTTATGGCACCTTTTTAGTGTACACATGTTTTCATGTACTACGCAGGTGCAGTCTGGGGAAGATGTGCAGGTTACTTTTCAACCAAAGGTGTCATTGCAGTTTATATGTGCTCTATGCACGAGGCTGAATACACACTGCAAGTCTGCTTTCCTAATTATATCTAGCAGGCTGTGGTGCTGTGCTAACAGGGAATCAAGCGCAAACAAGTATTTTGCAAGATTACGTAGGTCTTATCCCACCCACTACAGAGCGAGTGAATTGAAAGTTCAGTTGAGTCAACAGGAGTCATCCCTTTGACTGCAGTTCTGACACACCAGTAAAGGGATGAATAATTCTAGGGATTCGTTATCAGGTCTGGGAGGTGCAGCTTCACATATGAAAATTGCTCATTTAAATATGTTAATCAGTCCTCCCCAAGAGTTAAATTACCTAAATACAGATAAAATGCATTTTTTGCTGTATCTGTAAATACAGAAAACTTAGAAGCAGAGGTATATTGGAGAGTCTGTCGCATTCACAGTTTATTTCAGTCCGACTAAGCAATGGAATGTTGACATTGATGTTTATTCCAAATTTGTTTCTGTGTTTTATTTTAGAAGAAATCTTTGCAGTTTACCCAGTCTCCGGAATTGTATCAAATTGTCAATATTTTTGCAGATACATTTCCCAATCTCCACAGTCAGCCCACTGGACTGGAAATATGCACTTCATTTATATGATTTCCCATTCTTTATGCTCCAGTATTTTCCTGTATTTTAATTATAGCAGACATTTCTACATAGTTTTACAGCTATAAAAGTTTTTTAGCTTCAAAGCTCTTTGCCTGTATAGCAATAAAAGGTGAAACAGGATCCAAACACATTTTCTCCACATTATATGAAGAACTCTTGCCTGTGAGATACTGAATTACTTCACAAGTCTCCCTATGACTGGAAAAAGTGAGAAATTTTCTGTGTTGATGTGTGGGTGCACAAGTGTGTTTAAAGTACAACTTTCTGAAGACGTCAGCCTTAATGATCTTGAGCAAGATATATACAGATAGCTATATATATGTGTGTGTTTATCTATTCACATCTATAGATATACATGTATAGATGGATGTGTGTAGTTTTGCACTCACACATCCCACAATAAAAGCACAACAATTCAAACCACAGAATATTGCAATACGCTTTAGCGTATCTCACAATAAAGAATATTGTCATAAGGGCACAATGCTTCCTATTTAAGGGAGTTATTTTTCTGTACAGTGTTTTGGTTTGAGGTTCTTTTTTTTTTTTTGCTTTTTTGGGTTTGTTTTTGACTGCCTGACAATTCTGTCATGCTGTTTTACAGTAGGCAGAGTGAGATTAAAGTTTGGGAAAAAATAGTACAAAAACCCCTTGAGAATTAATAATAAATACATATATATATGTATATGTATGCTTGTTCCAATAACCAAAGAATAATTCTTGATAGTCCTTGGTACTCAATAATTTGTTATTTTTGTTTTCAGAATGTCACAGTATTTCACAGACATCAGAACCTTCACATGGATCCAAACTTAAAATGGAGAGAGGGACACCAGGAGTTAAAACAATTTTTTACCACAGGATTTTGTTCTATTTTTTTTTTGGCCTACCTCCACAGCTAGAAGAAAACTGTGGAGCCATCATCTTGATTAAAATGCAGAGCACATAAGTACCTATTTTATTTTCTCGTTTCAGTTTGCTCCATAGCAATAGGTTATTTACAGCACATTTTTGTCATTATTTCTAGCTGGACACTGTGACAGAAAGAATCTGGCTCCCGGTCCCCATGATGCCCTTCTAAAGTGCCTATATACGCACCTCACCTGGCCTTTCCTAAACCTCCCCCTTTTAAATGAGCTTGGGAAAAGTTGTTTCTGAAACAGCAATTCAGCTAATTTTCTGAGCCTAGAGGAATACAGTTAACTGATTTATTGCCCTGTGGATGTTGTAATTGTTGCAAAACATGATGTATTCCCAGAACAGTGATATAAGTATGTCACTTGGAAAATATGCCTCCCAGCATTCCACTGAAATTAATGAAGCATCATTAAATACTTGCAGTTCTTAAGCATGCTGCACATCCCAGCATGCAAAGAGTTATTGACAAACTTTGAGATATCAAGAGATAATATTTGTAGAGTCATAAGCTAAACAGAGTAATAGTTGCTGGAGGAATGTTTTAATAATAGCCCAAGTTTCAATTCTTTAACATACACTGTACACGGAAAATGATAAATGGTTGGGCTGCCTGCAAGCATGCAAGTGACTTCAGTTATTAGAAATTATCAGGAGAAAATGCCCCTCCTCACCCACCCCACCCCAAAAAAAAAGGTTAGGAATACTTGCAGAACTAAGGATACTGCTTTCAAAAGGATTTCTTGCTAACAAACAAGGGAAAAAAAGAGAAAAAAATAGTAATCCTTCTCTAATACCCATTTAAAATATTTTCTCAGAATATATAAACTCAGGTAGAAACATGTTTTTCTATTAGCATTGATAATTTGTCAAATGAAATTTAAAAATAGGACAAAATTTTCAAGACCATACAGCAAAAATTTTCAGTATTGTCTAAAATTCAGATTTAGATGATCAGATAAAACATCAAGTTTAAAATATAATTAATAGCTCTTATTTGAGGATGATTTTAAAAATTAAGCCACAAGAAACAGATCTTCAAAAGCTGGTACAATTAAATGAGTTGAAAAGTACACTCAAATTTGGGACTTGAATTTTTACCATATGTTAAATGTTATACTGTAATCTCTCATGAAGACTAAAGCCATACTTCAGCCAAAGCTCATCAATTGTCCAAGCTCCATTTTCTATTCTGTAATGTGGCCTGACTATGATCAAGTCAGCAGAATCTTATAGGAAAATCACAATCAGGGAGATTCACAGCAGCATGAACTTGATCACACACTGACAGAATTAGAAAGTAGAGCAAGCTTACTTTCACAAAGGAAATCTAACTTCGTAATCATGAAAATGTATCCCGGACATCTAATTTTGATTTAGCCATCTGAATTAAGCATCTCTTCTAAGCACAGATACAACATGCATGTTACAACATAAGCTTTATGAAAACAGGTTGGTGTGACACAAATTATTTGCCCTTGTAATATGAAAAACTCAATGGTCCATTGGTTACTGATGCTGCGGGTAATGCAAGTAATCCAGAAATAAACAATATTGTGATCTCCATTTTCTGAATCAGCTTATTTACACACTGCATAAACGGAGCACACTCAAGTTTTCGTGCCAACAGGCCAACATTCCATTATATGTCATATTTTTGTCTACAAGGTACTTACCAGTCTCCATCTGGCTGGTATTCTAAGAAATATTGGAATCCTAATAGTCTTTCTTTACTTATGCCAGACAAATGGCTGGGAACTTATTGATTGAGACTTTACTTCATATAATGAACTGTCAATCAAAGTGCAAGCAGGTATTCTATTATGGTTACTAAGTACTTAATTAACTTTTCATATTATTTACTATTTTTAAACTGCCAGAACAGCACACAAAACACCTTAAATGGCTATAGAAACAAAAAATNTTTGGGTTTGTTTTTGACTGCCTGACAATTCTGTCATGCTGTTTTACAGTAGGCAGAGTGAGATTAAAGTTTGGGAAAAAATAGTACAAAAACCCCTTGAGAATTAATAATAAATACATATATATATGTATATGTATNCAAGTGTTGCTGGCAAGTAAATATTGGAGGCAGATCACATATACACATAAAACATCAGAGACATGTTGCTAAGTGTTTATAATCACTTTTCTATTAAGTGTATTGAGAATAGCTGGAATTCTTGGGTTTCTCTTCAAAGAATGAGAAAAAGCTATTTAAATTTCTGGAACATTTTTGATATATTAATTTTCTGAACAGTTCACTTCCTGCTACTCTTTAGGAATGAAGGGGGAAAAATAATAAAAATCTGCCTTTCAATCAGCCTTCAGATAACTAGTCAAACAGACATTATCCACCTGAAACAGTCAAAATCATGTGGATCCTGTATTGATCAGACAGTAATACTTGACAAAGTTTAGCAGCAATTCATGAACTGAAATGATAAATAAAAAACCATAAATATCTGCATAACCAAATATTCCCAGTCTTACATACAGAAGACAGAGCTGTTTGTTTCATGTAGCCTGATCATATTTCCCTGAAAATGTGAACAGAACATTCTCTTCACCAATAATCTACAAACAGTAAAGAGTACAGATGTCACCTATATAATAACTTAAATTAACAGCATCTATTTTATGGAAAACAACACCAGCGAGAAGTAATAGAAGAAAAAGAACAACAACAATGATAATTATAATAATAATCACCACATTACTGCTTCTAATTATTTAGGAAACAAGGTATAACCTTCCAAGCTATATAAAATCATGTCGAAACAGCAATAAGAAATTTTACCAATTAGAGAAATATCTCTTTTGATCTTAAGTAATCTTCGCACAAATTATTTTAAAACCTCTACAATGAAATAAAACAAAAAAAAAATTAAAACCCTAACACCTAACATCATCACAATTTTGTCCCTGTAAAAGGTACATTCAGTTTATAATGGTAAGTATGAATCCAAAATACCAACTGGTACTAGGTGGCTATGAAGGAGGTTCTCAGAAGAATTTAGAAATTATAAATCTTGAGGATTCTTTTGTCATAAAATTCCATGAATTCTAAAAAAATTCTACAGAGAAATTTCCTGAAG
Source organism: Irena cyanogastra (assembly GCA_013397155.1). NCBI lineage: Eukaryota > Metazoa > Chordata > Aves > Passeriformes > Irenidae > Irena > Irena cyanogastra. The sequence goes on from VWZV01014303.1 coordinate 119,156, forward strand.
AAAGCCTTTCACTAGACAAACCTACTTAATACTGAAAATTTGTATTTTAATAAATTGGATGAGGAGAAAGCAAATCATTCCACAAACTATAAAAACCTTTTGTGAGCCTGATGGTGTTATTAATTATCTCAAACAAGAAGAGTGCTATCGTTCAGCTACCTCCTCTCTACTGCCATTTATTTCATTTAGAAGGCACTCATACACCAGGGTGATGGATGGCAACCTACAGTAAATAGATTTGGAATAGATTTAATGCTTGCCTTCCCAGTCAAAATTCTAAGATTTTGTGAAATGGAAAGGGGTTTGGTCCTTTATTCCTCTCCTTTCAATTGGCTATTCACTGGCCAGCTGACAGCAAAAGGAAGTAACCATCNATATGTCATATTTTTGTCTACAAGGTACTTACCAGTCTCCATCTGGCTGGTATTCTAAGAAATATTGGAATCCTAATAGTCTTTCTTTACTTATGCCAGACAAATGGCTGGGAACTTATTGATTGAGACTTTACTTCATATAATGAACTGTCAATCAAAGTGCAAGCAGGTATTCTATTATGGTTACTAAGTACTTAATTAACTTTTCATATTATTTACTATTTTTAAACTGCCAGAACAGCACACAAAACACCTTAAATGGCTATAGAAACAAAAAAATGGGCAACAGATATGTGAGAAATGCTAGCAATGAGCAAGTGTTGCTGGCAAGTAAATATTGGAGGCAGATCACATATACACATAAAACATCAGAGACATGTTGCTAAGTGTTTATAATCACTTTTCTATTAAGTGTATTGAGAATAGCTGGAATTCTTGGGTTTCTCTTCAAAGAATGAGAAAAAGCTATTTAAATTTCTGGAACATTTTTGATATATTAATTTTCTGAACAGTTCACTTCCTGCTACTCTTTAAGAATGAAGGGGGAAAAATAATAAAAATCTGCCTTTCAATCAGCCTTCAGATAACTAGTCAAACAGACATTATCCACCTGAAACAGTCAAAATCATGTGGATCCTGTATTGATCAGACAGTAATACTTGACAAAGTTTAGCAGCAATTCATGAACTGAAATGATAAATAAAAAACCATAAATATCTGCATAACCAAATATTCCCAGTCTTACATACAGAAGACAGAGCTGTTTGTTTCATGTAGCCTGATCATATTTCCCTGAAAATGTGAACAGAACATTCTCTTCACCAATAATCTACAAACAGTAAAGAGTACAGATGTCACCTATATAATAACTTAAATTAACAGCATCTATTTTATGGAAAACAACACCAGCGAGAAGTAATAGAAGAAAAAGAACAACAACAATGATAATTATAATAATAATCACCACATTACTGCTTCTAATTATTTAGGAAACAAGGTATAACCTTCCAAGCTATATAAAATCATGTCGAAACAGCAATAAGAAATTTTACCAATTAGAGAAATATCTCTTTTGATCTTAAGTAATCTTCGCACAAATTATTTTAAAACCTCTACAATGAAATAAAACAAAAAAAAATTTAAAACCCTAACACCTAACATCATCACAATTTTGTCCCTGTAAAAGGTACATTCAGTTTATAATGGTAAGTATGAATCCAAAATACCAACTGGTACTAGGTGGCTATGAAGGAGGTTCTCAGAAGAATTTAGAAATTATAAATCTTGAGGATTCTTTTGTCATAAAATTCCATGAATTCTAAAAAAATTCTACAGAGAAATTTTCTGAAGAAAGCCTTTCACTAGACAAACCTACTTAATACTGAAAATTTGTATTTTAATAAATTGGATGAGGAGAAAGCAAATCATTCCACAAACTATAAAAACCTTTTGTGAGCCTGATGGTGTTATTAATTATCTCAAACAAGAAGAGTGCTATCGTTCAGCTACCTCCTCTCTACTGCCATTTATTTCATTTAGAAGGCACTCATACACCAGGGTGATGGATGGCAACCTACAGTAAATAGATTTGGAATAGATTTAATGCTTGCCTTCCCAGTCAAAATTCTAAGATTTTGTGAAATGGAAAGGGGTTTGGTCCTTTATTCCTCTCCTTTCAATTGGCTATTCACTGGCCAGCTGACAGCAAAAGGAAGTAACCATCCATCATCTTCAATAGGGAGCCAAAGCAAGAAAAAGAAAATCTTAATAATGTTCTGCCAAAAACAGTAGGGAAAAGGCAGTGTAATTTTGAGACGCAAGAATGATACTCAGATCCTTGATTTTTATCACACTGAGTATCATCATAGAGAGCTATTCACATCTGTTATAAAGGAGAACTACATACTTTTTCATTTACTCTTCAGTCTTGCTAGTTTGAACACCTCCTGCATCATTTTCCAAGGTAAAATGAAGACATTGAACTCTGACCAGGACAAAACCATTTATGTAGTAAAACTTTATTGACTGACAGCATATTAATCTTATTAATTTGATTTTAGAATTCAGACAAGAATGAATAACAGGTGTCCAGCACCTCAGCACAATGATAATGATTTCTTGCATTGAATTAAAAGCAATGAAACATGCCTGATTCCAGCAGCTGTTGGAAGCAGCGGGGTTGCTTCTGTCAGAATAAAGAGAGACTCCCACCTCCCCAGATAAATGCATTCAAATCAAACAGTGCATACCAACAGTCAGCAGTGCCCTGCTCTTGTGTTAACAGTGATTAATCACATCACTGATTGGTTCTCAACTATCCTCACTCCCAGCCTTGCTGTGGACAAGATCACGGAGCAGCTCATTAAAAGAGCTGTACATGAGCTGCAGGAGGGAAGGATGGTGATCCCTGAAGAATTGTTATAATCAGTATGAGACCTTTCAGCACTTTATATAAGCTTAACTGAGGTCAGGTGTCAGTGATTGCCCACACCTCTCCTGAGGCCGATACCACTTTGCGCCCTGCTACTGACAATACCGTCCAAGCAGCACAATTCCATTTTATTGGTGGAACATTTGTGGGAACTACAGCATGGGGAAAAAAAAGACCATTGACTCTATGCACTTAATAAGTGGTCTGCAAGTACTGGAGTTTAGGAATACAGAAAAATGGATAGGATATGGGCATATAGTTATCCAGCTGTACCAACTGGGTGATTTGTCACAGGTACATTATTATTTAACCCATCTCTTGCAATCTGCTATTTTAACCTTCTACTAGCTAGATATCCATTAGGTATCTACTAGATACCCATTTTAAATTGCTCATCTCATCTATCTTTATAGACAATAGAGAAAGATCCTCCAGCGAGTAATTCAAACATCAGAAAATAGACCCCTGGGCAGCATGATTCACTCCCTTGAGATTTTTGTTTTTCTCCACTGACCATAGACAGCCCTGGATGAATAGTTTCAATCTAGCACCTAACTTTTAGATGGGCAACTTGTGTGAGAGAAAACAAATTTCTCTAAAAGCAAATTATGATTTTTAGTGACTAGCAACTTCAAGTTGCTGACCTATCTATTTCTATTGTTGGTTCTCAGCCTGCATGTTTTGGTCAGGTTGTCAGAAATATTTGCAATACCACTGCACATTAGACCAACTGAACACATATGTCCAGTGTGACCTTAGCCTTAAAGAGACCTTCAAGGGTCACTGGTGTCTCCATTCAGGTGAATTTATATTAGGCATTGTAAAGACCCTGTATTGATTTTATTAATTTATTATTCAGCATTCCTCAAAATCACCTTCTTCCCTCCTTTCTGCTCTCTGACCTTACATAGGTGTTGGTAGCTCTTAAAAACAGATCTCTCTGAGCTCATCTGCTGCTGTAAGAAACCAGTCTTTTGAAAATTGAAAAAAACCCTAATCTAGGTACAAAATACTTTGGAGGTCACTTCATTAAAGTTTTCCTCTAAGTTACTGAACAGTAACAAACCAAAGAGTTTTAAAGGCATCTGTTACTTAGCCACACATCCTTGTGGATTTTGGTCTCTCTAACTCCTGACAGCTGCTTAAGTCATTACCATAGCCTCATCAATGCAATCAGTACCCTAAGGCTGCCCTACCTCTCAAATTCACAATCTGCAATGCTGCTCACTTCAGTGCTTTGGGGCATATTAGCAACTCAAGCTTTTTCTGCTTTGATGTGCATGTTCTGTACCACTGACCCCAAAATATGCAGGTCTAATGAATTAGCTTTAATAGTTTTCTTACCCACTTAAATGCTTTTAATTGGCTATACTACTATGTGTCTTGAACTACACTGAAAAGTTCACAGCATAGATGCTAATGGTGCCTTTCTAATTACTGCATAATGAACAAAGGTCTGTCTGAGCAATTTCAGAGGTTAGACTTCATAATTAAGAACCCCATTTTAATAAAAATCAACTTAAAAATTTCACACACTTAATAGAAATAATATACACTACAAAACAATATTTTTAAATTATCTGGGGATTTAAAAATATTTGTATAAGTTCTTTTAGTTACACAAAATTAGTATTTTCTTCATTTCCTTTTAATCTACCTGCCAACAGCCAAAACCTCAGCTTTATCACATTGTCCCTGAAGTGCACTTAACTTGCATGGATCACTGCTCTGGGGCTGGACTTGATTTTTCTTTTCACTTACTTAAGGGAGCACTGATAACTGAGGGGCAGAGTCAAGACAGCTACTGGCAAATTTGACGTCATCGTCTTTATGGACAAGAAGCCAATGACTGTCTCGGAAAACTACAATGCTTTTTCAAACTAAATTCTATTCTTTTCCCAAGACTTCCAGTTGCATGGGTATCAGTAAAGATATTATTTCTAATGCAGACAGAAGGTGCAGCAGCTGGTTGTATTTCATCCTGTGCCCACCTGCTTTGTGCATCAATGCCATTAGCTAAAACAGTTTTGCATCACTGCTAGTCTGCTAGACCTGAAATCACGACAACATCATGAAAGTTTAAGATTAGACTAGATGAAAAGGATGGAAGTTCCTGCTGTAATTGTCTATACACTATGGACTAGTTATGAACAAGGTCTAGTATCAGTTATTTCCATTAAAACACCAGATTTCTTCTCCTTTCATGTTCCTTATGTTACATTAGGTTAGACAAACATTCATACACCTATGTTTCACACATTAGCTATAATTAAGACACCTGATGTTAGGATATCTAATATGGTCGAATGAACAGCTACCAAAATATTTTAAGTTCAATCACAAAAAACATTGGGCATTTCACTACCACTTTAACTTAAATATTTAGGTATAAATTCACAGCAATGACGTGTTCTCTGTCACTTGTATTCCTAAAAGCTAGCTACAATCACATTCAGTTTCCTAGCACAGTTCCATCTGGCCCTAAGCATTTTGTTTGTTTGTTTTTGTGTCTATTAAATATTTCCCTCAGAAACTAAAAAGTTACTTTAGCTGCAGAGTGTGCAACTAAATACACATTAGCAGGAAAATCAGGTAACATACAGCTTCTGATAAAATTAACAATGTGTTACCAATAGTTCAGGCATACTAAATGGTTTTTGACTGTTAGAAATCTACATTATATTCAGATCAGTTAAAACCTGTGTATATCTAGAGGTTCACCTCCATGAACACTTTTGTTTGACTCAGGAGTGGGTTTTAGAAATGAAGATACAGCTGGGGTTCACTGATTGAGACTGTGCTCACAATGTGCAGAGGCTTGAAATTGCACAAACTGCCTCACACAAAGTGCTTCTGGTGAATGGTAGAAGGAGGTCCTGCATTCCAGGACATTCAGCACAGAGTCAGTCAAGAGCCAGACCCAGAAAAATTCTAAAAATTCATAAGGTTTAATTGTCAAGACCTCAGCATCAGTTGCTTCACTCTAAGGTGGTGGTGGAAGACAAGTCACACCGGTCTCTTGTCTGCTTACCATACCACACTTGCAAGAGAAAGAAGAAAAACATCAGTGAGGTAAGTTCTTAGACTGCAAATTCCAAGAGTTTTTTTGTCCATATTGTTCTACAGCAAAAGATCTGAAGGGGTTAGAGTTGAAAAACCTTGGTCACAGCCCTACACAAAAGTTGAAGAGCTAAAACAATCCTTCAGACTTCCACTTTTTAACCAATATCCAGAGGTCAGGAAGAAGACATTGTACATTTCTTGGCCCTTCCTTGCTGTTCTCTTTAGTATCCTAAATACCACCACCTTCTCTATATGAACAACATCTGACAGCAGCATCTCTGCAAAGTTTGAGGTCTAAAGGGATACAATGAAATCTGAGGGAATTCTAAATTATTTTCATCATTCTTAATTATTGATAGAAGAAATAGATGTCTCTTAGCAGCCAGGCATGTGCTAACCCAGTATTTTTATATGTTTTTTCCTCCTAGAACCACAAAATTATGACTACATCACCACTACACTACACTACACTACCACCAATTACTGTAGAAAATATATCACAGCTTCATCTCTCTACAATTATTATCTATTCTCATTTATGTAGCCTTCACAATTTCATTAAAAAGCATGTTTGTGGAGATGAGTGGTTATTATTTTTATTCCTTTTATTAATGAATACTGCTTTTTTCCATGAATTTTACTATATATGCATAAAGAATTCTAGCTGATTATTGAGTAATCCTTAAATGGTATGGTGAATTCTGAACTGACATTCATTTCACTACCTGAAAAATTAATGCAGAAATAAACAGCTAAGTGATAAAACAGTGTTTTAAAACAGAATGGCTTTTGAACAGAAGAAAGTATTTTGGTCAGTGAAACTGTATAACACATATCTAATAGAGTTTCATTGTTTGGTTGAATTCCACAGCTAGGAAGAACACATATGATCACTTTTTTCTAGAAGTGAATTGTCATTCTCATGGGTAAACTGATTTTTTGATGGAATACGGCAAGGGAATATCACTGAGACACAACAGAGGAAAGGACACTGTCAGATAAACCAATACACCTTTCTATCATGCAGAGCTGACATAGGAGTGGAGAGGTAAGTGAAATTCCCAACAGTCTTCAGATAATATTCCATTTACTGGGTGGTTTTTGTGACTACTTAATGCAGCTTCTATTCCTGCCTGTAAATTCCTGTTATATGAAAATTTTTTTTCACAGGTAAAAGTGAGAAGGAAAATAAAACTTTATGTCCAGCTTCCTCATATATGCATCTTCTTAAATATATTCATTAATGAAATGAATAAAACAAAAAAAACCCACTATAAACTCAGTATAATTCTATTTCAGAATGTGTTTAGTATTACCTCAATTTCAATTTTTTGAGAGTGGACCAAAGATAATTATGTCTTAACATGAAAAAAAAAGGCTTTTGAACAAAAAAAGTCTTCACTCTCTCAATTGGTACATATTTACATTTCATTTTCATGCTTAAAGGACTTGTATTCCAATCTCCAAACTGAACTTTAATGCAAACTGGGGGTAAAGATCATCGTCTTCATTAAGCATCAACCAGCAATCAAACAAATAAGAACATTTCAAAGAAGATTTCCCACCCTGCAGGGTTCCAGTGAAGGAACTAATAAAGTGAAATATGAAAAATAAAACTGTTCTTCAAGAAGAACAGATCTAATTAAAAGGAAGACCTAACAACTTCATGGATTAATTGGGAACCAACTGAGATAATTAGACCTCTGGGAATAAGATTACACCCATCATAAACCGCTTTTTTCACAACTACAGGTTAAGTGCTTAAAGCTTTAATTGGGGGCAGCACTAAGAGGAAAATGGAACTTGCACAGAAGAATTAATATTTGGGGAAGCAATATCCTGAAGTACTTTGGCATCGTTAAAAACCACATTATTGTTTTTCCCCAAGCGCATGGGATTCTGGAGCCAAGTGGACAATTGTGGTTAGAATTTGTACCAATCAAAAAATGCTCACACCATTATTCTTTGACTTGTAAACTGTAAGTAGCTACTCTGTACACTAGTAGTGCAAATACAACCTCACCCTCTGAGATTAGTTTAGATGAGGTGTTATATTAAGATATAATTTCTGCAGTCAAACCATGTCTTTCAAGATAAATATACCCTGAGAACAAAACAATAAATTAGCGGAAAAAAAAAAAAGTAAGAAAAGCAGAATCTAAAGACTGGGTAAACTGCTTCAAAGAACTGCTTCTCAGCATTGCTCCAAGCACTATTTTCAATTAAACCATTTGATACTGAAACAGTTTAATACCATAATACAAAAGTCATGGAAACTTTGGCATCCATCTGACAAATTGTGTGTCCATCAAACAACTGAAAAGCACAGTGGGAAAGTTTACTAATGCAACACAATACAACACAAAAGGTGTTCAGAATCTCTGCTTTAATGCCCCTTCAGGGGCACCTGCAGAAGAAAGAAATTCTGTATTTTCTAAAAGCTTCATATGTTCCTTCCCTAATGATAATATTCAAGATAAAGCCAAATTCTTTTCAATTACAAATTTTATTTGCTTGCAAAATAGCATATTTCAACACTATCTGACCATCTTTATTTTTTGAGATTAATAATAATAATTAATA
>VWZV01014304.1:12040-41343 GCA_013397155.1 Irena cyanogastra
TTTTAATGAAAAATTTATCAAAATATAAAATAATAGAAAATAAAAACCAGAAAACAATATAAAATATAAAATAATGTAAAATATAAAATATTAAAATATAAATAATATAAAATATAAGAATATAAATATAAATGTAAATGTAAAAAATCCTTTTTAATTAAAATGGCATTAATTAATGGCCAGATAATTCCACAAACAACTTCTTACCTTGGATTTTCTCACCCAACTTGATTTTTTTTTTGCAGTTCCTTTGGAGGAGCAGATCCTTGATTTTACCCATTCCCTGCATTTTCCTTAACACTGGAATTCTTCCCATTCCTGCCTCCAACAGAACCTTTGGAGAGGGACGAGGGGATGTGGCACCTGGGGACTGGGGCTGGTGGTGGGACTTGGTGACCTCGGAGGTCATTCCCGACCTCCGGCATTCCAAGATTTCCTGTTCCTGTCCTTTAGGAAGTTCTGCTGCAGGCCCAGAGTTGTGCGAGGTCATGGAAAGGGCTCTCCTTGGGGGGTTCTGCCGGCATTCCCAAGGATTTTCTTCCATGTTCCTCACATTCCAAAGGCAGAGCCATTGGATTTCTCCATCCTCCAAGGAATCTGGGGATGGTTCTGCTGGGAGAACCAAGCCCTGGTCCTGCCTGGATGGTTGGGAATTCCCTGTGCTGGTGGAAGGCAAACAAAGCCATTTTTGGGATCAGGACACATTCCCAGCTTTCTTCCCTCTTCCTGAAAGCCCCTCTTCTCCAAAGGGTCAGCATTTGGCAGTTTTCCACTCCTCTCCTGGCCGAGGAGGGGAAGATTCCCACAATCCCTTTATTGTCTCCTCTCTCCTTCAGAATTCCCAGTGGGAGACAATCCCGCAGATTTCCAAACCTGAAGGAGTGCTGGAGGCATGGGAGGAGAACCGGGATTTGCCCTTTGGTTTCGTCCAGGAGGAGATCTTGAATCCCGGGCTCCTTCCTTGGATCCCGGGCTCCTTCCATGGATCCTGGGCTCCTTCCTTGCTGTTCCACTTGGAAAAGCCAGAACTCCTGAAGATGGGCCTTGGGAAGAAGGAGGAAAGCAGGAATCTGGGAATGTGTCCTGATCCCAGAAGCATGGGGAATTCCCAGCCATCCGCCCAGGTGGGACCAGAGCTTGGTTCTCCCAGCAGAACCATCCCCAGATTCCTTGGAGGATGGAGAAATCCAATGGCTCTGCCTTTGGAATGTGAGGAAACACAATCACGAGGACACGGAGGAAAATCTTTGGGAATCCTGGCAGAAGTCCCCAAGGAGAGCCCTTTCCATGACCTCGGACAACTCTGGGCCTGCAGGAGAACTTCCTAAAGGAGCTGGGGCCGGAACAGAAAATCATGGAATATTTGTGTGGATCCATCCCTTTGGCAAGCGGCCCTGGCCAAAGCCCAGAGACACTTTTCCGTGGAATTGTCTTTGTTCCTCCACGTCTGACCTCACAAACTCTTCTTCCCTATTTTTTTTGTTCTCTCCAATTTTTCCCCCCTCCTCTTGCGCCTTCCCGTTTTTCCCTTTGTGCCACCAGCAGGAAACAGCTCCGGGCTGGATTGAAAGAACCGAGGAGCGGCAAGGAATCAAGCGGGATAATGGGAAGAAAGGCTCAATGGCTCCCCCCGGGATTTCTCAGGGTTTCTCTCCAACTGTTTTCCACGGAGTCGAAAGTTCAACCTCCCATTTGCTGGAAAGGAAGGGGAAAAAAATAAAATAAAAAAAAGAAATTAAAAAAAAAAAGAGAGAAAGAAAGAGGACAAGTCGTGATGTGGGAATCTTTGGCCTGGGATGAGAATGGAAGGCGCCACTCTGGAAGCGGAGCTCTTCCAACGAGATCCAGATGTTCCTCGTGTTCCTAAACACATCCAGGCCGTTTCCAATTAGCCTGGAATTAGAGCAATAATGGGAAACAAAACAGGGCTGGTGCTCAGAGTTGTTTTCCTCGCTCTGCTCCGTGTCCTTCCCGCTCCGCTCCAGCTGGGTCGGGAGCGCTCCTCCAGCTGCCGTCTCCTTCCCGGAGCAATCCCCATCATCCCAAATTCCCCTCATCCCAAATTCCCCTCATCCCAAATTCCCCTCATCCCACCTCTCCTCATTTTGTGGGACCAGTCCTACAGTTCGGCGGGAACGGCGTGTTCTGCTCATCTTCTGCTCGTTAGGAGCTCCTGGATAACGACGTTTTCATGGAATTCCCCAGAATTTGTTTGTTTTTTCTGAACCAAGCCTTGACCAAACGCCTTTTCTCTGCTGCGGGATTGATTCCTCACAAGGGCAAAAATCAGGGAGGGATTTGGCTCCAAATGTTGGATTTTTGGGCTTCTTCATTCAGGCAAGAAAGAGGAAAGGATTTGTCTTCAAATACTGGATTTTTGGGGTTCTTCATTAGGGCAAAAATCAGGGAGGGATTTGCCTCCAAATATTGGATTTTGGGACTCCTCATTAGGGCAAAAATCAGGGAGGGATTTGTCTCCAAATATTGGATTTTCGGGTCAGGAATTGTGCCAAACTGCACAATTTCTTTTCCCTAAAGAAATCAGGGATTTTGTTGAGGATTTTTGGCTGCTCCAAGACAAGTTAAGAGTAAAAACAAATTGAAAGTATCCCAAAACCAGCCCCTCTTTCCTGACTTCCTCCATTTCCTTTGGCAAATCCACATTTTGAGCCTTTTCCTCAGATTTTTTTAGTGGAAGGTTCCATGCCCAAGGCAGAGAATTGGAAGGAGATGATCCCTAAATTCCCTTCCAACCCAAATCATTCCATGATTCCCTGATTTTATGATTTTTATAGTCAGCAGATCATTAAAATAGTTAATTTACAAAAAAGAAATTACGCGAGGTAAACAAATAATACCTAATAAAATAATAAAAAATACGAATAAATAATAAAAATAAATAATAGAGTAAAACTGAAATTAATATTACATTAAAATATAAAAATTAAATATAAAAATTAATTTTAAAAATAATTAATAGAAGAAATAATAAAATCAATAATAAAATAAATAATAAAATAAAAACTAAACTTTAAATAAAATTTAACCAAAATATAAATAAATAAAATATAGCATGTGGAGGAAAACACTGGGAATTTCAGGCCAGGAACTCCAGATTCCCTCGCTCCCTTGGAAAATCCAAAGGAATTGTCCCAACCCCCCCGACAAGGAACAAGCAGAGGCTCCCGCACGAGGGGAGGAGCTCTCCCAGATCATTCCCACCCTCGGGAATGTGCAGGGGGATGTGGGGAGGGTACGGAGGTGGGAATGGCGAGAAAGGGAAGCGGAGCCATTGAGTTGATTTCCTCTCCGTGGAATGTTGGACGGGAATGATGGGAGCCACAGCCACATTCCTGAGACGGGGGTAGGGCTGGGAATTTTCTGCCAGGAACCTGGGATGAGGGTGGCAGAGCAGGATTCTGCTTCCACTTCCACTTCCAGAAGGAGAATTCCCCCCTTTCCACACCCCCGGATGGGGCAGGATGGCACAAACCACGTGAAGCTCCTTCAATTCCACATCCATAACACTCCCAGCTTGTTTTCCATGGCTCTTCCCATGTGGCCTCATCCATTCCCAGTTCCTGTGTTCCTCAGCCAAGGGCTGAGGGCAGGCACCTTCCGAAATCCTTGTTTTTCACGGAGGGGATCCAGCAGGAATCTCCCTGCTGGGCACCTCTGGCCTTCCCAGACCCAAGCCTCATTTATCAGGAGCTCAATCCCTTTCTTCTTTCCCATCCTTTCGTTCCCAAGTCAATTTATGGGAACCCTTGGCCTGCACAAGGACATTGTTCCCCCTTTTTTGGAGCTTCCTTTATTTCCCTGGAGACTGTTCCAGGAGACAGAGGAATTAAATAAAACAAATGGATTCTGGATTATTTACTTAAATTTTTTTTTTTGTTGTTTTTGCTCCGCAATTTTTGTGTTTTAATTAAGGGAGGAAAACTGAACGATGGAATCATCCCATCAGCTCCTAAATGTGCTGGATGGGACGTTCCCTGTGGGAAGATGCCTCCTTGAAGGAACAAACAGGAGATTCCCTGGGGAAGCCGCTCCCATGAAACCCCACCTGGAACATCCCAGTGTGTCCCGGTGCAGCCCGGAACGCTCAGGTCCAGCTCCATCCCGATCCCGTGATCCTAAAGCTGCTGAGGAGCTCGGGNTCCCTTCCAACCCAAATCATTCCATGATTCCCTGATTTTATGATTTTTATAGTCAGCAGATCATTAAAATAGTTAATTTACAAAAAAGAAATTACGCGAGGTAAACAAATAATACCTAATAAAATAATAAAAAATACGAATAAATAATAAAAATAAATAATAGAGTAAAACTGAAATTAATATTACATTAAAATATAAAAATTAAATATAAAAATTAATTTTAAAAATAATTAATAGAAGAAATAATAAAATCAATAATAAAATAAATAATAAAATAAAAACTAAACTTTAAATAAAATTTAACCAAAATATAAATAAATAAAATATAGCATGTGGAGGAAAACACTGGGAATTTCAGGCCAGGAACTCCAGATTCCCTCGCTCCCTTGGAAAATCCAAAGGAATTGTCCCAACCCCCCCGACAAGGAACAAGCAGAGGCTCCCGCACGAGGGGAGGAGCTCTCCCAGATCATTCCCACCCTCGGGAATGTGCAGGGGGATGTGGGGAGGGTACGGAGGTGGGAATGGCGAGAAAGGGAAGCGGAGCCATTGAGTTGATTTCCTCTCCGTGGAATGTTGGACGGGAATGATGGGAGCCACAGCCACATTCCTGAGACGGGGGTAGGGCTGGGAATTTTCTGCCAGGAACCTGGGATGAGGGTGGCAGAGCAGGATTCTGCTTCCACTTCCACTTCCAGAAGGAGAATTCCCCCCTTTCCACACCCCCGGATGGGGCAGGATGGCACAAACCACGTGAAGCTCCTTCAATTCCACATCCATAACACTCCCAGCTTGTTTTCCATGGCTCTTCCCATGTGGCCTCATCCATTCCCAGTTCCTGTGTTCCTCAGCCAAGGGCTGAGGGCAGGCACCTTCCGAAATCCTTGTTTTTCACGGAGGGGATCCAGCAGGAATCTCCCTGCTGGGCACCTCTGGCCTTCCCAGACCCAAGCCTCATTTATCAGGAGCTCAATCCCTTTCTTCTTTCCCATCCTTTCGTTCCCAAGTCAATTTATGGGAACCCTTGGCCTGCACAAGGACATTGTTCCCCCTTTTTTGGAGCTTCCTTTATTTCCCTGGAGACTGTTCCAGGAGACAGAGGAATTAAATAAAACAAATGGATTCTGGATTATTTACTTAATTTTTTTTTTTGTTGTTTTTGCTCCGCAATTTTTGTGTTTTAATTAAGGGAGGAAAACTGAACGATGGAATCATCCCATCAGCTCCTAAATGTGCTGGATGGGACGTTCCCTGTGGGAAGATGCCTCCTTGAAGGAACAAACAGGAGATTCCCTGGGGAAGCCGCTCCCATGAAACCCCACCCGGAACATCCCAGTGTGTCCCGGTGCAGCCCGGAACGCTCAGGTCCAGCTCCATCCCGATCCCGTGATCCTAAAGCTGCTGAGGAGCTCGGGAGGGTTTATTCCCTCAGGATGAGGCACCTGGACATCCTGCAGCCTCCAGCTTGCCCCAATCCAGGTGGTTCCTCTGTCTTCGAACCGCAATTCCCGGCTTTTCCAGACCTGGCTTAGCAGGGACAGGATTAACACAGGCCGCCTCCACAGCAGAGCTGATCCATGCTCTGGAAAACTTGGGAGCTGTGCATGGACCTGCCCAAGCAGCAAAGCTGGAGGAGGGTGCTCCAGGCTCCTGGAGATGTGTCCAAGGGAAATCCCAGCTTGGAGCCAGGACACATCCAGGGATGTGACCCCAGAAATGGGGATTTGCTTCCTCAGGCAGCTGGAAGACCCCAGGACAACCCACCTGGCCTGTTCCCATGCTTTTCCAAGGGACCGGAATTCCTCCTGTGCTGCTGGAGGGGATTTCCATGGGATTTATCCAGGTGCAGATAAAACCTTGGGCCCTGCTGCCTGGGACAGGGAGCTGGGAGAGCCTTCCTGAGCTCCTGCACAGCCCTGGAGGGGCACAGAGGGGCTGGAGTGTGGCCAGGGCAGGGAACAGAGCTGGGAAGGGGCAGGAGAATTCCTGAGGGAGCTGGGAAGGGGCTGGAGAATCCCTGAGGGAGCTGGGAAGGGGCTGGAGAATCCCTGAGGGAGCTGGGAAGGGGCTGGAGAATCCCTGAGGGAGCTGGGAAGGGGCTGGAGAATCCCTGAGGGAGCTGGGAAGGGGCTGGAGAATCCCTGAGGGAGCTGGGAAGGGGCTGGAGAATCCCTGAGGGAGCTGGGAAGGGGCTGGAGAATCCCTGAGGGAGCTGGGAAGGGGCTGGAGAATCCCTGAGGGAGCTGGGAAGGGGCTGGAGAATCCCTGAGGGAGCTGGGAAGGGGCTGGAGAATCCCTGAGGGAGCTGGGAAGGGGCTGGAGAATCCCTGAGGGAGCTGGGAAGGGGCTGGAGAATCCCTGAGGGAGCTGGGAAGGGGCTGGAGAATCCCTGAGGGAGCTGGGAAGGGGCTGGAGAATCCCTGAGGGAGCTGGGAAGGGGCTGGAGAATCCCTGAGGGAGCTGGGAAGGGGCTGGAGAATCCCTGAGGGAGCTGGGAAGGGGCTGGAGAATCCCTGAGGGAGCTGGGAAGGGGCTGGAGAATCCCTGAGGGAGCTGGGAAGGGGCTCAGCCTGGAGCAAAGGAGGATCCACAGGGACCCTGTGGCTCTCCACAACTCCCTGAAAGGTTGGAGCCAGGTGGGAGTTGGGATCTGATCCCAGGGAACAACAGGAGAAGAGGGAATGGCCTCAGGCTGGGCCAGCGGAGCTCAGGTTGGACACCAGCAGGAATTTCCCCATGGAAAGGGGGCTCAGGCCTTGGAAGTGCCCAGGGAGGTTTGGAGTGCCCATCCCTGGAGGTGTCCAAGGAATTCCTGGATGCGGCACTCGGTGCCAAGGTGGGGATCGGTCCCAACTTGGACTGGATGATCCTGGAGGGATTTTCCAACCTGAACAATTCCATGATTAGGGCAATCCTCCCCTGGCTCCCACCGGTCCCAGCTGGGCTGAAATCCACACCTCCCAAATCCTCCCAGGTCAGGTCAGCGCCACAGCACAGACAGGACCAAAGCTGCTTCCACAGGCTCTGGAGCAATCCCCAGCAGCTCCACCCTGGTGACGAGCCAGGAGAATCCCGATTTCCTTCATCCCTGCTGCTCAAACCTCCCGTCCAAGAGCAGCAGGAGGCAGCTCTCGGATTCCAGCCACAGCCTGTCACACTCCGGCAGCCCAGGAGGGAAAACCGACCTTTGGAGCTCCACAGGAGCCGGGGCTGAGGAGCCCCTCCCGATCCCGATCCTGCTTCCCACCCAACCTTTCAGCTCAGGCACGTTCCCGTCGGGAACACGGCGCTGGCGTGAGAAGGGCAGGCAGGGCTTGCACAAAGTCTCTCTAAACCCACCTGAAGTTTAAATCTGGCCTTGGGCGGGGAGTGATCCCAAACAGGAGAGGTGGGGAGGGGGGGATTCCAGGCTGGAATCAGCTCCCTGATACCAGAAAGGGTCAGTGCTAACTGTGAGTTTTACAAATTGCTACAAATCCCTGGATTTTAGGAGCGGGATTATGGGAATGAGCCTCGTTCCCCAGCTAAACGCTCCTGGAGGTGGCTTTGGAATGGGGATAAGGTGAAGTCATGGAATTTTCCAGAGGTCGGGTTTGCCCCTTGGATCCCCCATTTTCCCAACAACAGCAAACCAGAAGAGGCCTTTGTTCCTTTTAACACGGAAAAAAAAAAGGATTTTCTCCTCCGGCCTTAATCTTTAGGGCATGTTTAAAGTTCAGTCTGCCCTTCGTAGGCATAAAAATAATCCAGATTATTAATTTGCGTTTCGAGCAGAGATCCAGGCCCAGCTGTGCTCACAGGTCAAGGAACACCCTGGAATGACCAGGTCTATCTGGGATTCTGCAACACGGAAACAAACAGAAGGAAAGGAGAAAAAGAGTGGAATTTTTTTCTGGAAATTTTCTGTTATCATAGAGAAGGAAAGGAGAAAAATGCTGGAAGTTTTCCTGGAAATTTTCTGTTATCATAGAGAAGGAAAGGAGAAAAATGCTGGAAGTTTTCCTGGAAATTTCCTGTTATCATAGAGAAGGAAAGGAGAAAAACGCTGGAAGTTTTCCTAGAAATTTTCTGTTATCATCCTCAGGAAAAAGCATCTATCTTGGACAGATCCATCTGGGAGCCAAGCCCATCCTGATTCCCAGAATTCAGCTCCGAGCCCATATCCAGCCCCTTACAGCCCCGTGGCTGGGAAGAAGCAGGTGGAGATTTTTGGAGAAGGGCGTCAAACTCAGCCTCTTCCGAGGAGGAATCCTTGGAATCCTCTCTGCATCCCAAAATCCATGGATTCTCTGTCAGTTTTCAACTAACCTGGCATGGGATGCCCAGAGATGTTGTGGATTTCCCAGCCAGTCTGGACAGGGCTTGGAGCACCTGGGAGAGTGGGAGATTCCCTGCCCACGGAAGGGGCTGGAATGAGATGATCTCCAAGGTCCTTTCCAACCCAGTCCCAATCTGGAATTCTTGGTTTTAAAAGTCCCGTGCCCACATTTTTCCCTGCCTCAGTTAGGAGAAGGATTTGGAGGGAAAGGAGTTTTTTCTGAAGGATAAATGGAGTTGCTTGGAGCCTTTTGAAGTCATTTTCCAGCCGCAAAACATATTCCAAGGAGAGTTTAAAGCGGGATCACCAACACATGCTGTTCCTCGGAATCTAAATAAACCAGGAATGAACTTCCCAGCTCAAACACGGACCAGCACAGGTGACCGATGGAGCCAGGAGGAGAATCCAGCCTCTTCCCAACCATCTCCTGATTGAGGGACCATTATCAGCCCTCGTTAATCCCTGTGCTCCATCCCTGCCTAATTAATCCGTCGGAATTATTTCAGGCACCTCTTCGGAGAGTTCGGCTCCTGGTTCATCCAGGGGGAGCAGGAAGAGGAGAGAAAAGAAGGGCAAACTCCAAATGAAATCCATCAAGAAGAACAAAACCTCAAATAGACTCCGCAGCCGAGCACTCCCAACGTCCCGTTCCTGCTGGGAATTCGCTCCCGTTGCTCCTGATTTACAAGGGACATATGGAGGGTTGTTTACATTCTGCTCCTGGTTTATGTTCTTCCAGAAAGGAGGAATTCCTCCAGTAGGATTTGATTGCTTTCCTGCATCTCTCTCTCCCCCCACCCTCTGGGATCTGGTTTCGCTTAATGCGCCCAGAAGTTTCCGGAACAAAACAGCTCCTTGGATTTTTATTTTTTTTCTTCCCCCTTTTTTAACGTCTAAACAAAAAGCCGGCTCTTTTTTCCAGGAAGGTTCAGGCTGAGCCCCATTGTGTGGATCCGTGATTCCAGACTCTCCCTCGTTTCCAGGGAAGTAGCCACAGCTCCATGTAGCACACAGGTGAAGAGCTCCAGCCTGGAACATCCCAGTGGAAACCATTCCTGGCCGTTCCTTTGGGAATTTTGGATTCTCCAAAAGTCTTACACTCCTGCTCCACAAATTCCAAAACTTCTCCAGAACAAGGAAGAAATCCAAAGGAATATTGTTCACAGCGCAAGGAAAAAAAGAGGAATTTTTTTGCTTTCCAAAGGAGCTGCTTCAAGGCTGAAGCTCCTCCAAGATTCTCTGAAATTCAGTTTGTGTTCCCATTCCACGGATAATCCATGGTCAAAGTGTCCACCCAGTTTATTCCCTGAATTTCTGGAGACAGAGACTTACCGGTGTGACTTCCAATGTTCCCATAGGATTTGCATCCCCGGCTGGATCCCAGGTTGCTCCAAGCCCCGTCCAACCTGGCCTTGGACACTTCCAGGCATGGAGAGTTCACAGCGCGGAGGATCCATGAAAAATTCCCAGATTTTGCCAAGGGGATTCCAAGGAGCCATGACATTGGAAGATGTCATGGATAACGGGAAACGTTTTTGCTTTACGAAATTTTGGCATCCTTGTTCCAGAGATTCCACAGCCTTTTCCATGAGTTTGGCTCCTCACAACACAGGAGAACACCCAGAAAGCTCAGCTTTGCTGAGCCAGACTTACCTGGGAAGGAACAGACCCATTTTTACATGGATTTTTTTCCCAAATAGGACACCATGATGTTAAATTCGATCCCAGAACCACCTGGAATTCCCAGGTGCAAAATCTTACACTTGGGACACATTTGTCCATAAGGTGACAAATTTTTAAGGACAAAAGAGGCTTTTTGGGTGGTTCCATCCCTGGATACACCTTGGCACGGGAGAGGGAAAAGCATCCCGTCCATCCCTGGATAACGTCCTGCTCTCCAGGTGGGAATTCCCCCACAGGGACCTTGTTTTGTTATCAGAGTTCTTATCTGGTGAGCTCGAGGCTTTGGGAACACAACAGGACCACGATAGATAAATCCGTGGGATCAGACATTCCAGCAGAGCCAGTAAAACACTGGAATTCAGGCCAGGTAACGCTCAAGTCCCACCCAGGTAAAAAACACAGGAAATTGCCAAAAAAAGGGATAAAACCCCACTGAATTTTGGGGCAAAAGGGCTCCTTTTAGAAAGGGGTGGCCTGAGAATTCAGAATTAATTTAAATAAGGAACAACGAGGATGGAATTGCGTCTCCTCGGCTTGTCTGGTTTTTATTTACCCTTCCTCCCTTCCTTGGAAAAGCATCCCAGAGCAAAAAACAAAGGGAAACGAGCCCGACAAATGGACCATCAAGAAGAGTAATTAGTCCAGATAGGAAAATTAAATAGGGGCAGCCACTAATCAGCTGCTCCCGCTGCACGGAGGAGGCTGGGACAGGAATTTAATTCTTGGAGGAGCCTCTGAGGCAGGGTGGAAAGTAAAAATCCAGCTGGGCAGAAAGTGGAGCGGGTCTGGGAGCACGGACAGGTGGAATTGGTTAGGGAAGAGCTCCCTCCCAGCTGGCTTTTCCCCCCTCTTGATTTTTCCCTCCTGGTTGGCAGCTCTGGGAGCTGGGATGGAAAAAGAGGCTCCCCCTCCAAGCTGGTGAAGCTGATCCAGCTGGGAGAGGGGCTGGGAGCAGCCCTGAGGAGCGCCTGGCTCCAGAGGGATCTCAATCCCAATCCCAATCCCACTCCTTCAGGGCTGGTCTCACAAGGAGAGGGGAACTCAGCATCCCCGGAGCCCTGATCCCAATCCCAATCCCAATCCCTCAGTGCTGAGGGGATCTCAGCATCCCCAGAGCCCTGATCCCAATCCCAATCCAAATCCTTCACATCTGAAGGGAACTCAGCACCCCCAGAGCCCTGATCCCAATCCCAGTCCTTCAGTGCTGAGGGGAACATGACACTCCCAGAGACCCGATCCCAATCCAAATCCAAATCCCAATCCTTCAATGCTGAGAGGAATTCAGCACCCCAGAAGGCTGATCCCGATCCCAATCCCAATCCTTCAATGCTGAGGGGAACACAACACCCCCAGAGCCCCGATCCAAATCCCAATCCTTCAATCCTGAGAGGAATTCAGCACCCCCACAGCCCCAATCCCAATCCCATTCCTTCAGTGTCGGCCTCAGAAGGAGAGGGGAATTTGTCACTCCCAGAGGGCTGATCCCATTCCCAATCCCTCAGTGCTGGCCTCATTAGGAGAGGGGAACTCAGCATCCTCTGACTCTGATCCCAATCCTTCAATGCTGAGGGGAATATGACACCCTCAGAAGGCTGATCCCAATCCTTCAGTTCTGAGAGGAATTCAGCACCTCCAGAAGGCTGATCCCAATCCCAATCTCCTGGAGCCCCTCCAGACCCTGCAAGGGGCTCTGAGCTCTCCCTGGATTTTTCCTTTCTCCAGGCTGAACAAGATCCACGCTGAGATTCCATCCCAAAACATTCCCAGTTATCTCCTGCTTGGGGATTCCCTAAGCCAGAGGTGCCATCTCTAAAATTAGCAGCCCTCGATGGAATTCTATCAGGCTTTTTCCTGCTTGGCTCCATGCTGGATGGACAGGAAACGAAAACCCACCTGGATATAAACCAGGAATCGTGTCCTCAGTGCTTCTCTTTGTCCTGTTGGGAGCTTGCTGAAGGAAACTGGATCCTGTTTTGGATATTCAGGAATTCTGGTCACCATCAGGGATAGGTTGGCCACCAATTCCCAAAAATTCCTCGATTCCTTTCCAGTTGTGGAGGGCAGGGACAGACCCCAACCCCATCAATCAGATCCCAGGGTGTCTGTCCTTATTCTGTGGAGAATTCCCAGAGAATCCTGCAGGAAATTCCTAGCTGTGTTCCAGGCCTGAAGCTGGGAGAACTGGCAAGGAACCGCGGTGAGAGATTTTGGAGTTCCTGAGGCGGTATGGATGCTCCTGGAATTCCGCACAGACCTTTCCCTGGCAGCCAGGGGTGGGAAACAGGGAAAGATCCCCTCGTGGGAGAGCTTGTGTAGGCACCCCGAGGAGAGACTGGAGTTCCCGGAGGATTTGGGAGCAGGTGATGGATCTGCAGCTCCATCCCAGCCTGTCTCCAGCAGCTCCCAGAATCCCTCCCCTCCTCAGAATCTCCTCCAGAGCCAGCACCAATTCCTGACCTCAAATCCAGCTCACCTGTCCTGATTCCACCTTTTCCTGGGTCTCTCCTGTGGAACAAACAGCAGGGAGGGAGGAGGGGACCATGAAAAGCTGGAATTTGGCTCAGGGTGGTTGCATTGTCCCCAAACCCAGCTGGGACAGAGCCCTGGAGTTCCCAGAGGATTTGGGAGTGGGTGATGGATCTGCAGCTCCATCCCAGCCTGTCTCCAGCAGCTCCCAGAATCCCTCCCCTCCTCAGAATCTCCTCCAGAGCCAGCACCAATTCCCGATCTCAAATCCTGCTCACCTGTCCTGATTCCACCTTTTCCTGGGGTCTCAGCACTCCGGCTGGGCTGGGAATGTCACCGAGGGGTCTGGAGGGGCCTCTGGTCACACCCAGCCAGGTCAGAGACAAAACCTCTCCACACAGGCGCATTCCACACGGGAAAACACTCGGGAATGGTGAATTCCGCCCATCTCCAGATTTCACTGGCACCTGCCAGGTGTCACCTCCCCCATCTCAAGGCCGCCAGCGGTGACCCTGACCCAAAATCCGGGATAGGGACTTAATTCATGCCCGATTTGGTGCTCGCCTCAAGCACCCCTGGCTGGGAAAATCAGCCTGGAGCGGTCCCCTGTGTCCCATCCCTGCTGGAGCCACTCCTGGAGGGCTCCTGGAACAGGGAACAGAAAATCATGGAGCCACAGGTGACATTTTTTGGCGTGGAGGGGGGACTGGAGCTGGTGACAAAGGGACAGTTTGTCCCAGTGCCACAGAGAGGCCCCACGGCACCAGTTCCCACTGGACTCCGGGGAGCAGAGCCTCTGGAGCCTAAATCCAAGCAGGAGAATGAGTCAGGCACCTGGCAGCGCATTCCAGGGATATTTGCCAAGGCAGGTTCATTTTCTGCTCCTTTCCTTCCTCGTCTCCTCCCCTTTTCCTGCTCCTGAGTAACCGGAGGCAAATCCTTCAATCCCTGACTCTGGCACAGCCCTGGATTTGGCAGGAAGCTGCTCAGGTGAGGCAGGGCTTGAACTTTGACCTCGTGGTGCCTTTCCCGAGCTTTTCTCCCAGAATATTTCGGATTAACCCAGGAAGCCTCCCAGGTGTGTGATCCAGCCCTTCTCTCATCCTCAGGGAATGGGGGTGCAAATCAGGCAGGATCCCGCTTTTTCTCCCCAGGTTGTTTCGGGTGGATTCTGGCACGAGGAGCTTGGGATGAGATCCCAGCTCTGCCTTGACAAGTCCTGACAAAATTCCTCCCCATCCCAATTTTTTCCATGCCGGATTTGCGCTCCAGCTTGGCTCCGTGCAGGGGGGACATTCCCAGTGTCCCCACATCCCTGCCAGCAGATCCCACCAGATGAATTCCATCCAAACCAGGGAGAGGCCCCTTGGGAGGAGTGGTAAACACAAAATCCATGGAATTGTAGGATATCCTGAGCTGGAAGTGACCCATGAGGATCCAAGCCCAAGTCCAGGTCCTGCGCCAGGACAGATCCAAGAATCCCCCCCGTGCTTGGGAGTGTCTCAAACCTCTGGCAGGTTTGGGAATCTCAAATTCCAATGGGCTTTCCCTCCCACTGTCCCAGGCTGCTCCAAGCCCCAATGTCCAACCTGGCCTGGGACACTGCCAGGGATCCAGGGGCAGCCCCAGCTGCTCTGGCAATTCCAGCCCAGCCCCTCTCCACCCTCCCAGCCAGGAATTCCTTGCCAAGATCCCAGCCCAATCTCCCCTTTCCCAGTGGCAGCCATTCCCTGGCTCCTGTCCCTCTCCCTCCTTTTTCCAAGCTCCCTTGAAGTGCTGGAATACTGGGATAGGTGCTCCTGGTCCAGTTTCCCGCATCCCTAAAAACAGACGAATATGAGATGACCATGATCATTGCACTAGCTCCTCCTTCTCTTACTGATGGAAAAGTGGGATCTGCTTCCCAGTTTTTCCAGAAGCAGTCCATTAATTAGGAAGTCCATTCAAAACCGGGCTGGCTGCATTTCCTGGGATCACCTCATTTCTTGGGGTGCAGGGAAAAAATTCCTTTTTTCCCCTCACAGCCACAGGAGGGTTCCTTGGTTATCCACCCATGGCACGGAAGTGGAAGTGTCCACCTTTCCCTGTTACCTGATCCCAAGTCTGCATTCCCTTTACTCCAGGAATCCAAAAGAAGCCCCCAAAATTTCATTTTAGGTGGAATCAAAATATTGGGAACCTTGGTCACACTTTGGGTTGATTTTTCCCTCCTCATTTCCAGCATCAAGCATTCCTCAAGAATTCCAGGGTCGTGTCCACATTTTGGGCATCTCCCACAATTTGGGTCCAGTCCCATAATTTATTTTGAGGATTTCGGGATTACAACATTGTGATCCAGGAATTCCAAGCAGAAACCTCTAAATAATGGAAAAAGAAGTAGAGGAAAAAGAGCAGATTCCGAGTGTGGAAGTCAGGGAAGGTTTCAGATCCATTTCCAAAGTATCCAAATTCTGGATACTGATAAAATCCTTGGGTGTCGTGGATGCCATTATTACTCTGGAAAAGAATATCCCATGGCCCTGGAAAGGAATATCCCAGGAGCACCAGCAAACTTGGGATATGAACAGTCGGGAGACAAAGGGAAAAGAGAGGGAGTGGATTAAATTCTCGGAATGAAGGGCAGCCCGGGGAAGGATTGGGAATTGTTGCTGTGCAGCATCCCAGGGGCACAACTCCATATTCCCGCAGGATAACAGGTGAGGTTTTTCCAGAAGTATTTTCCGAGGGAAAACTGATCCCTTCCAGGGAACTCCAAGCCCACCTCTGAAGGAGGTGACGTTACCTGGACGCAATTCCCTCCCGTGGACAAGGAAAAATGCCAGGAATGTGAAGTGACAGGTGGGGAGGGGGGGCGGTTTCACAGAAACCTCTCAAGGATCTCCAGCTTCCTCCTCAACCTCCATTAAAAAAAGGGAAAAAAAACACAGAAAGAAGGATTTTCCCAGCCATGAAGTCACTGAAGCTCCTTGTTCAGGGCTTAAGGAATGTGGAATATTTACTGGCAGGAATCATCCAAAAGTGGAAGGAGTCCATTAATTACAGGAGTAAATATAATTAATCTAGAGTTTCCATAAGGTGCTTTGGGAAAGTATGGAGCCTTCTCCCTAAAAAGTGGCTCCAGAAGGGAATTTTGGCACCTGGCAGGAAAACAACCAAGGAGACGCTTCCAAAATCCAGCTCCTCACCTGGGCTGGAGAAGAGAAACGCAGGGAAGACGCCGGGGTCATCCGAACAATTCCCGAAGTTCTGAGCACTGGGAGACACCTGGAAGAGGTGGGAGATGAAAGGGAAAACAAGAGAAGGGAGAAAGGCAGAGTTTTCCTCAAAAAGCAGCACAAAATTCCCTGAGCTGGCGGCTTCTACTGGAATTTCTCTTCGCGCTGACTTCGGGGTTGTCCATATCCCAGCTGGGAATGATCCCCCTCATTTAATCCAGGTCTAAAGCTTTTAGTTAATTAATTAAAACCCCCAAAACCAACTCGAGCCCAGCTGTTGTGACAAGGAATTGTGATTCCTTCACCTCGGAGCTCCTTCCCAGCGGTTCTGCACAAGCAGCGCCAGGAAAGGATGGGAATGTGGGAAGTGCTGATATTCCAGGCTCTCAGAATCATTTTGGAAGCGTGGAAAGGGTAGGGAAAATCTTGGGATGGGACGTGAGGTGTCTTTGCAGGGGATTCATGGCATCTCCAGTCAAACCTCCAAGTGTTTCCAAAGAAAAGTGTGGACATGGAAATTCCCACCTCTTTCCAGCAGTGAGCTGCTCAGAGTCACAGCCAGGATTGGCATAGGATAAAAAGGACTAAAAATGAGGAAAAACTCTGGTTTTCCTGGGTAATTCCATGTCTCTGGGTGACAGCGGCTGGACACAAGAACAGAGGCTCTGCCAGGGGCAGGCTGAGCCCAGCCTGAGCCCAGCCTGAATTCCATGGAAAAGTTCAGCCGATGGCTGTTCCCTGCTGGAGAAAGGGCAAGGCAGGACCAGCAAATCCTGTCCCAGGTCCCACCTGAGGACACTGTGGAGAAGCCCTGAGCAGCAATCCAATGTTTTCCAACTCCAGGCTGAAGTTTGAGAGATTATTCCCTCATGCAGCGCTCCTTGGCCTCTGCAGAATTCCAAGAATTTTCCTCCTTCCTAGACCAGGAACTGCAGCCCATGTGGATTTTACCCCTAAATCCACACAGGGCTGGGGTGGCTCACCCAGGATATTTTAGCTGGGTTTTGAATTCCTAATTTTTGCTCCTTCCTAATCCAGGAACTGCAGCCTAAAAAGGCCTCACTCCCCTAAATCCATGTGGTGCTGGGGAGTTTCAACCAGGAGATTTTATCTGGATTTTGAGGGAAAGCCCTGCAATGATTCAGCAGGGATTGTTCAGCATGGAACCAGGATAACAGACCCAGGTTCCTTAGCCTCTGCAGAATTCCAAAATTTTTGCTCCTTCCTAGTCCAGGAACTGCAGCCTAAAAATGCCTCGCACCCCTAAATCCACATGGGGCTGAGTGGGATCACCCAGGAGGGGTAAAATTTTATCTGGATTTCGAGGGAAAACACCACAGGGATCCAGCAGGGATGGTTTAGCACGGAACCAGGATAGCAGATCCCGGCTCTGCTCCTCAATCCAAGCCCCCAGAGGGAAGAAGCAGCTCAGGTGTCCCTCCAGGACAGACACAGCCTCGGGCTGTGACTTTTGGAGCCGTGGGGCTGCACCCCGGCAAGGAGGAACCTCCGGCTCACTCCAACCATGACAAGAGGAAAAATATCCGGCTTTTCCAGGGGATGAAAGGCTCAAGGGATTAAGGCCCAGCCTCCTGCTGCCTTTCAGAGCTGCTGAACCGTGCAGGGATCCGTGTCAGCTCTGTTGGTTTAGTGGGGAGGCACAACAAAGCAGCCCGGCTTTCCCGGCGCCCGCACCTCCAGGGAGGATTCCCAGATTCCCGAAAATCCCGCTCCCACCTGGGCCACGGAGGTGGCAAACAAAAGAGAAATAAACCCTTCAACTTTTGACCCTGCCAGGGCTCGTGGCGTTGGGAATGAGCCAGGAGGCAGCTCCCGGAGCCCTTCCCGGCCCCGCACGTGCTTCTGTGCTTTGTCACCTCCTGCCAGTGTTTGTGCTGGCCCCACAGGAGGGGCCACAGGGTTCCTGGCAAGTTTTGCCCGTGGATGTGCCCTGTGTGCAGAGGCAGGAAATAAATTAAAGCCCTTAGGTCCCAAGGCCAAGCCACAGCTGCGGTCTCGAAGATGAGAGCAGATTTGGTAAATCCAGATTTGCTGTGGCTGCCCCTGGATCCCTGGCAGTGTCCAAGGCCAGGCTGGACATTGGGGCTGGGAGCAGCCTGGGACAGGGGAAGGTGTCCCTGAACATGGATGGGGTGGGATGAGGTGATCCCCATCTGAACCGTTCCAGGATTCTGGAGCCCCTCTGCTCTGGAGCCAGCCTGGGAGAGCTGGGAATGTTCCCCTGGAGAAGGGAAAAATCCAGGGAATGCTCAGAGTCCCTGCAGGGGCTCCAGGAGAGCTGGAGAGGGACAAGGGACAAGGGACAAAGGGACAGGAGGCAGGGAATGGCTGCCACTGGGAAAGGGGAGATTGGGCTGGGATCTTGGCAAGGAATTTCTGGTTGGGAGGGGGGGGAGGGGCTGGGCTGGAATTGCCAGAGCAGCTGTGGCTGCCCCTGGATCCCTGGCAGTGTCCAAGGCCAGGCTGGACATTGGGGCTGGGAGCAGCCTGGGACACTGGGAGGCTTTTAGTGGAAGGGGTTGGAACGAGATGAGATTTAAGGTTCCTTCCAAACCATTCCATGATTTTATGTTTCCAGCTTTTCCAAGCCTCCCAAGAAATCTCCAAGGAGCTCAATTCCCTTCTTTATCCCCACAACAACAACACTTTTATGTGGCAGCGATCAGGCCATGGTTGTGTTGAATTTTGGGTCACCCAACATCCAAGAGGGGCAGAGGAAACCCCTTTCCAACATTGACCGAGGTCAGGTGACACGGGAAGAGCCCCAAACGTTTCCCAAATGGATTCTGAAGGCTGCAGAGCCGCGGCTTATCCAAAATCTCCCTGATTAAGCTGGTTTTGCCTCAGCTGCACATTTGGTGTTTGGTGGTGTCTGGTCCCAGGACGTTGCCAAAGCTGCCTTTGAAGTGGGGCTTAGACAAGAAGCCCTGAGTCACCTCCCGAGGGACCTCGGGGCGAGTGACATCTGCCAGGCTTAATCCTGACCTGGGGAACAATGGGTGACTCACAAAGCTGAACTTTACCTCACTCCCAGATTAGCCCCGGCCACCTCCTTGGAGATCCCAAACATCAGGGAGTTCCTGCCCGGGATGATTCAGAGCGAAGATTAAGGCGGGAGAAAGCCCCAAGCCAAGCGGAATTATTGGCCAAGCTGAGTTCAGCAGGAAACGTCGGCCTGGGCCATGACTCCGGGATCCCATTATCCCACCATTATCCAGCCCTTGGAAGCTTTTCATCAACCTGGAAAGGGCAGGAAGGACAAACAGGGCGGCGATTGGAGCTCGCATGAGATAAAGGGTGTTCGGAACCTTCTCTGTGAATCACACAGGGAAGCTGCACCCTGATGACCTCTAAACCAAGCTCTGCTAATCTCGGCCTAAGAACCGGCTCCACAATGAACCCCTTGTTTTAATCAATATTTTCCAGATAAACACTAAAGGAAAAGGAGTTCCAGGACTATTTCAATCTTCTTTGACAAGGAATGAAAGGGAGCAGAGCTCAAATCTCCCAGGAACCCAAATTTCCAAGTGTTTCCCTTTGTGTTTGTTACCTTACAGCAAAAGTCCCAACTTTCTCAGAGGCACATTAACAATGATTTATTCAACTTTTTAATCCTTCACAAGAGGAAAAAAACCCCTCACACAGCACAAGAATCTCCATCTTTACCTTCATCAGCTGCTGCCATCACCCCATCCCTGAGTCAGCTTCCCTGGATTAAAAAAAAAAAAACAAAACACGCAGCTGCAAATAAATTTATTCTTTCTTAATAAATCCTTATAAAAACAGGGCTGCTCATTCTCCACATCAATTAATTGCACCCGAGGTCTGCCCTAATTAGGTGCTGCTAATGAGGCAGTCTCACCTGTGCTGGGTTGGGGCTTTACCTGCGAGGAAGGGACACCTGGAAGCCAAAAGCTCAGCGAAATCCAGCCGGGACCTGCTCGTCCTGTTCCACATCTCCTGATCCGGAGGGATTTGCTTTGTGCGACTCGGTTTGTGGGGAGGAGAAGTTGTTATTCCCTCAATAATTCCTTGGGAGAGCAGGGCTGGGAAATTGTCACCAGGAAATGGCAGCAGGTGTGACTTGGTGGCAGTGGCCAGGGGGAAAAATTTTCCTCTTCTTTTTAAGGAATTGCTCCTTGGCCACTCCCTTCTTTCCCTGCATCCAGGGAAAAATTCCAGTTAAAATTCCAGTTTTCCCAGTGAAATAGCTGAGCTGGCTACACTCAGCCTATTCCAATGATTTGGAAGTGCCTCGAGCTCCACGTTGCTCCAGCCAGGTGAATTTTGTGGTTCCGGTGAGGCCGTTCCCAAATCCCTGCACTGCGAAGGTGATTCCTGCTGCCGCCTCCTTTTCTTGTCAGCCAAAAAAGAATCCACAGGATCAGCACAAATCATCAATATCATCAATAATGCAACTGGAACCCTCTCCGCAAAGAGTCCCTGGAGGTCCCTGGGAAGCAGGATCTACAAGGCCTAGAAATTTACGGAGATCAAGGAATTCTTCAAGTTGGAAAAGCCCTCCAGGGTCAGCAAGTCTAAGATGTGACCGATGCCCACCTTATCCCCAGCCCAGAGCACTGAGTGCCACGTCCAGGCATTCCTTGGACATGGATGGATCCATCCATCACCTTTGGATGTCGACTCCAGCCCAGATCCTTCTTTTTGCTGTACTGATCCCTGCTCCCAGCACTCCAGGTGTCATCCAAACTCCCTGAGGATCCAAGAAGATCCAGCTTCTTCTCTCCCAGGAACAAGTGACAGAAGGAGAGGAGATGGCCCAAGGTTGTGCCCAGGGAGGTTCAGGTTGGATATGGGTTTTTTATTTTTTTTCCCCCCCAGCATAAAGGGTTTTCCAGCATTGGAACAACCCCAGGGAAGCGATGGACTCACCGTGCCTGGAAGTGCTCAAAAAATGTGGGAATGTGGCACTTGAGGACATGGGTTAGTGGTGACCATCTCAGAGGTCTTCTCCAAGCTTAAAAATTCCATGATTCTGTATTTGGAATAAAGAGACACATACAGAGATCTTCACTGGCCTGAAGCAAATGGAATCACAGAATCATGGAATGGTTTGGGTGGGAAGAGACCTTAAATCCCATCCAGAGTCACCCCATCCATGGCAGGGACACCTCCCACCATCTCAGGTGGATCCAAGCCCCAGTGTCCAACTGGATTTGGACAATTCCAGGGATCCAGGGACAGCCCCAGCTGCTCTGGGAATTCCAGCCCAGCCCCTCCCCACCCTCCCAGACAGGAATTCCTTCCCAAGATCCCACCCAAACCTCCTCATTTTCAGTTTGGAGCCATTCCCACTTGTCCCACTCCATGGATCACACCCCACACAACCACTCCAGCCCGAGACTCCCACCCAGAGCCTTCAACCCACGGTCCTGCTTGGGTGGCACCCAAGTGACGAGGAGTAGGGACAGGAGAACCTTGGGAATCACTGACCCTTGGCTCCAGGCGAGTTTACTCTCCTTCAGGAGGCTCCAACTGCCTCACACAGCCCCGTGGATCCGTGCACTGCGGCATTTCCCCGCTCTGGATTCCCGCAGCAGATGGGTTCCAAAATCCCGCTTTGTCCCTGCCTGCGACCCCGCAGCCTCACCTCCAGCTTGGCCACCGCGGAACCACAGCGGGACAACCAGTGGCCACCCCCCGTGGCCTCCTCCCTTCCCGGGAGCTCTGGATTCTATTCCCGGCTTCCCCCGGGGAGCAAACAGTCGTGGCCATCGGGTTTGTTTTAGGGTTTGCTGGAATTTCCTGGGGTTGGAGTGAGGTTAACCACAGCCAGCTCTCATGGCCGTGTCCTCAGCGTTCCCTATTGTTCCCTGCGAAGGTGGCTGGGCCTGGTTTCCATGGAAGGCCGGGATGTTGTTCGGCATTCCTGGCTTGGCGCTCCACGGTGACGGAGAGGAGGAAGGAGAAGGAGCAGCTCTTCCTTTTTTAGGCCTGTGGTTTGAGAGAGGGCCTGGTGTCACCGAGAGGTCACCCCGAGCTTGCTGAGATGGGATTTGGGACGGCAGGAGGCTGGAACCAGCTCCTTGCTTCCATAGGATTCCCCAGAGAGGCTCAGTGAAAAATGTCCAGAATCTCCCACTTCTGCCTCCTTCCATCGGGGTGTTCCAAAGGGCTTTTCTCCCGAGAAAAGGAGGAGAGGGCAGTTCCATAAAAAGCTTTTCCCTGCTGGGACGGGATCAGCCACGTTCGTGCCGTGTCCCGACCTTTTGCTACTGGAAAGCGGAATTTCCTCGGCTCTGCCAAGAGTCCGTCCCGGTCCTGGCTGCCGGCGGTGCTCCCTGGTGGGAGGACACGCTCCCTCTCCAGCCACAGGGACACAAATCCTGCCCAGCTCGGCTCCGTCGGTGCCTCAGAGTGGAAACTGAGCTCATCCTCATGGATGCACCCCGGAGCCAAGGGCGGGACTCGGGTTTGTGCCTGGAGGGAAGGGAAAGGAAGGGAAGGAGCCGAGCACGACTCCGTTGGCTCCAGCAGGTTATTCCAAGGAGTCAGCAGTGGGAACTGTGTGATCCTGTGCATAGGACACCAGACTAGAAATGAGGGAATCTGGCTGCTAGGTTAAATCGTGGAATCATGGGATGGTTTGTTGGGAAGGGACCATAAATCCCATCCCATCCCACCCCTGGAACTTCCCACTATCCCAGGTTGCTCCAAGCCCCGTTCAGCCTGGCCTTGGACACCTCTCACTCCCTGCTTTGGGATCCACCATCTCACAGAGATTTTATCCCTCCTTTCCACCCTTTTCACAGGAACGTCTGCCCAAAGTGGGCAGTTACTCATCCTCAGCTCATGGGCTGGAGAGGAAAAGACCCGGAAGGAACGAGGTCACCTCAGCCCAAGGTTGCTGCCCAACATTGGAGGAGGTGGCACACACACACACACACATGCTCCTCGTGGCCTTCCCAACTCTTCGATGGATCCCTCCTAACTGGAGATACCTGATAATTCCATGAATTAATGATCAGATTAATTGGGAAATCCTAAATCTGACAATTCACAGACGAAACCAGGCATTCCAAAAAGCCAAATTCCCCCCACCAAAATCCCAAAACCAGCTGGAAGTGAAGGTTGTCCCTCTCAGAAGACACCACCAACCAACCCTCACTCAAAAACCTTTTCCCTTTCTCCTCCCGGGCCTGGCGCTGCTGTGTCCCACTCCTGGGAAGAGGCAGGGAAGATTTCTGTGGCTTAGTCAGGCCACGATCCTGGATAAAAATGGCTCTGGAAGCAAAGGGGATGAGTCACCCGTCCCAAAGTCCAGCAGTCGTCAGGCCCGGCCCCGTAACGAGCTGCTGGCACCGCTGGGAAATGACTGTGAGCAAGAGCAGCCTCCTGTCTCTGCCTCCAGCACCCCTGACCTTGCTCTGGGATGTCACAAGTGGCCTGCGGGACACATGAATCCAATTATTTTCCCCTAAAATTGCCCTTCAAGGGCCTCGTTCTGCTGTCAGCCCCCACCCCAGCCCAGCTTCCGAGAAAAACCCGGGGATAAATCCTGTTAAACGTCCCCCAGCAGCGGGGCAGCTCGTTTTCCCTGTGGTTAATTAACTCCTGGGATGGTCCAGGAGAAGCCAGGGAAGGTGGGACACAGACAGAGGGGACCCCACGTGTGAGGGGAGGCTGCGCTCACCATCACCTCCTGCGGGGTGGAGGTGCTCCAAGGCTTTTTTGGATCCCATGGATTCCTCCTGCAGGAAGAGGAAGGGAATAAAGAGGGGGGAAAGAGGAACGGGAGAACCACTGGATTCCAGTGCTGCAGAGAGGAGGAGGAAGGAATCCGAGGAGGCACCCCCTGTTCCAACCCAGCCCCAGAAGCCGCCACAATTCCACAGAAAACTGGGAAAAAAGGGACTTCGCTGTTTTGTTGGCTCTCCTGACAAAGCCTTTCCCCTGCCTGCTCCCAGAATATTCCCAGTTGTCCCAGCCTGGTCTGGTTTTGCAGCTTTGGGCACTCCGAGTGCTGCCTCCGGCCAGGGCTGGAAGCCATCCCTGGTTTTGGGCAGGGAAACGGGGCTGGAGCACCCTGGGCCAGGCTGGGAAGGAACCTGGCTGAACATCAGGAATTTGGGCCAAGGAGGTCAAGGCAAGGCTTGACCTGAGCTCCAGACAAGCCGAGTGTCCAAAGCTTCCTGGGCAGCTCAGCTCCAGGGCTGGGAATTTGTTGGGAAGGGTTGGGAAGAGCAGCTCCATCAGGAAGGAGGGAAGTCCCAGTAAGGAGCTTTCAGCTGTCCCTGTCTCGGTGTGGTGAAGTCTGGATGTCCCATCCCTGCCTCTCCCACTCTCCAAAGCTTTGCTTTTCATGGAAAATGCACCAGGAGGATAAATTTAGCCCTGAGCTGTCCAAGAACATCCAGAGCTTTGCTGGGATTTGCCACTGGGATGTTCACACATCACCTGAGCATTTTCCAGTTCCAGCAGCTCGTTCCCAGTTCCAACCTCCTCATTTTCCCATTCCAGCATCTCATTTCCAGTTCCAAACTCCTCATTTTCTGGTTCTAACAGCTCATTCCCTGTTCCAAACCCCCCATTTTCTGGTTCCAACAGCTCAAACTCATTCCAAACTCCTCATTTTCCAGTTTCAAGCCTCATTCCCAGTTCCAAATTCATTTTCCCAGTTCCAACAGCTCAAGCCCAATTCCAAACTCCCCATTTCCCGGTTCCAACAGCTCATTCCCATTCCAAACTCCCCATTTCCCGGTTCCAACAGCTCATTCCCATTCCCAACTCCCCATTTCCCAGTTCCAACAGCTCATTCCCATTTCCAACTCCCCATTTCCCAGTTCAACAGCTCAAACCCATTCTAAACCCCTCATATTCCAGTTCCAAGTCTCATTCCCAGTTACAAACTCCCCATTTCCCAGTTCCAAGTCTCATTCCCTGTTCCAAATCCCCCATTTCCCAGTTCCAACAGCTCATTCTCATTTCCAACCCCCCATTTCCCAGTTCCAACAGCTCACTCCCAATTCCAAACTCCTCATTTCCCACCCCATGCCGGACATGTGGCCAAGCTGTGCCACAGCCAAGCAAGGGACAATTCCTCGTCACCCAGGAGCCACGAGTGACGTCAGCAGGACATCACTGACCCCTGGGTGCCACCACCCTCTGGGGACCACATTCAGGCACCACTTCCACCTAAAAAAATGGGGGGGGAAAAGGGAAAAAATGATGGAGAAGAAGAATTAAAAAAAGGAGGAAAACAAAATAGAAAGTTCTGGAGTGTGAGCTGCAAGGAAAATGCTGCATCCAAACTTTCCCATCGAGCCCTGGAAATTTGTTCCTTATTAAAAAAAAAAGGGGGTGCACCCAGTTGAAAGGAAGAGCTGGAGCAGGGAAGAATTCCGTGGCTGCTCCTGTGGTGGATTTTTTTCCATTTGTTTCCTCTCTCTCTTCCTTTCCAACCCCAATTCGCTCTGAATCTCCCAATTCCTGTCCAGTGCAAAAAAACAAAAAAAAAACCAAAAAACCCAAACCAAACAAAACTGAAAATAAAAAGGAAAAAAGTCACGGAGGAGGGAGGGAAATCTCCAATTTGTGGGAACTGCTGAAGTGGGAATGCAGGGAGGGGTTTGGATTTTCCCAGGCTTGGAGCTCGGAATTCTATTTTTACAGAGCACGGGGAGAAAGGGGTGGGGAGAGGGATTAAAGCAGCGTAAAAGCAGGAAATAAATGGAAATGTCACAAGTTTCGGGAGCTGTTATTATTATTTATTATTTGAATCCTATTTATTCCTTGGGGGATCCACAGTAGCTGGAACACCAGGACAAAAAAAAAAAAAACCCAGGGAAAAACCGGCTCAGAAAGAATTCTGGGACACTGACGGGGTTTTCTGGTGTGTTTTTGCCTCAGTGAGGTGGAAATTGTAGTGGAAGGATAAAAAAATGGATAAAATCATCCTGGAATTCTGCAGGAAATATCGTGGACACTGCTCACCCGAGCTGGACCTCTGCGGAATCACGGGATGGAATCGGCCAAGCTGGAAAAGGCCTCCAAGATGATCCAACCCAACCTTTGAGCCAACACCCCCTTCATCAGTTAAACCCCAGCAGAAAATGCCATGTCCAGTTGTCATTAGAGGAATTTGGAGTCCTGGAAATTTTCCTAGAGCGCCCAGAAAATCCCTGGGTTTGTCGTGAATGCCCAAAGGAATGGAGATGTCGATGGGAATGCCGCAAATCCTCCCAAAAAACCTCCCTGTGGAGGATTTCAGGAGACACTTGAGGCGCACCATGTTCTCATGGAGAGCCTGAAGGCAAATCCGTGGCTCAGATCTTCCTCTGGGAAAGTGGGATGGGCAGGGGTAGGAGCAGAATCCATCTATAAACCCATGACCGGGGTCAATCCAAAATTCCAGCTTAATCCTCACCTTGTGTGCAGGCCCAGCCGGCAGCTGATGCTGAAGGAAGTCCTAAAAGCTGGAAAATCACAGAGTTTTCCCAGTCTCCGGCCCTCTGCTCACCTGATCACACCAAAACACCTCCCTGGACTTGATCTGGATCCGTTTTGTAATTCCTGACCCACACTCCTTGTGGCAGAAGTAATCTCCTGGATCCCACAACTCCTCTTCCTCAGGAATTTGCTTATGGCCACTTTATTCCAAATCAAAGATTCCAGAGTGACTCTGAGCACTGAAAAAAAAAAAAAATTGCTGGGAAGGCCATATAAATGTCAGGGAACGGTGAGAGGAAGAGGAGTTATCTGGGATAGAGATTTCCCTTTGTTTCCAAGGGAAAAGGGAAAGAAAACTTCCATTGTTTGGCCTTCAGCTGGATGAGAGGGTCAGAGCTTGATCCATTCTTTATCCTCGTCTCCATGACATGGGAATTGTCCTCCTTCATCCCAAAACAGGGCCAGGCTCAGATAAACATCTCATCCTGACTTTCATGGAATCATGAAATGGTTTGGGTGGGAAAGGACTGGAAAATTCAACCCATTCCACCCCATCCATGGGCAGGGACACCTCCCACTGTCCCAGGTGGATCTAACCTGGCCTTGGACATTCCCAGGGATCCAGGGGCAGCCCCAGCTGCTCTGGGAATTCCAGCCCAGCCCCTCCCCAATCTCCCAGGGAACAATTCCTTCCCAAATCCCATCTCAATCCATCCTCTTCCAGCTTGGAGCCATTCTCACTTGTCCTACCACTCCATGCCCACGGATGTGTCTGCGCCAGGAAGAAGCGAAGTTTCCTTGGAAGAGCTGAAGAAAAATCCCACTTTTTCCACTCCTTGCTCCTGCCAGATTCTCCAGGAGTCCCATGGGAGCTGAAACCCATCTGCTCCACTCCAGTGGGTGGGAGAGGAACAACACAGGCTTGGATCCAGCCCCTGGAATGGGGTCTCCATCTGGGAGAGCTCCCAGGATTTTTGCTCTTGGCAGCACCACAGGGAGCTGATGTTATCCCACCTCCTGCTGCCTCCCGGCTGTATCCTCGGGGGAAAGCGGAGCTCGGGATGTGCCAGCTTGGCTGGGCTGGAGTAAATATTCCTCCCAGGAGCTGGAGTGGGGCTGTGTTTGGGATTTGGGCTGGATCTGGTGTTGGAAACACAGGGATGGTTCCGTTAGTTTTGGGAAGTGCTTTCACAGATCCAAAGGTCTTTCCTGCTCCTCATGCTGGTGACAAGGTTGGGAATGCAGCAGGAGCTGGGAAGGGCCACAGCCGTGACCAAGGGATATTCCAGAACGTGGGACACCACCCTCAGCAGATAAACCTGGAAGGAACATGGGGACATTCCAAGTGACACCGTTTTGTCTTCCCAGGTTGTCATTCCTGGGATGGAGCCTGCTTTTGTCAGGGATGAGCAAACGAAGCTGAGAATGAATTCCTTGTTTCCTTTTTTCCATGTGGATCTTCCTTTCCATATTCATTTTCGTATCAACCCATGAGTTTTCCCACCTGCTTCCCTGACCCATCCCACTGTGGATTAATTCCCAGTGGAGGTTAAATCATTCTGCAGACGTTTCCCAGTGACACGGAGCTTCTTTTCACCCCAGCTTTCCTTTCCTTCCCCCTGCTCCCTCAGCATTTCCCAAACTCCCACTGTCTGGACCCAGGAGCCAATTGCTTGGAGGCAGAACGAGATGGGAATAAAGATGGGACATGCACAAAGGAGAAATTCCTTGCTGAGTCAGGGCCTAGGCAGCAAAAACGGATAGGAATAAAAAAAATGGATTTTTTTTTTTTAGGAAAATGTTTGTCTCCCTATTTTTAGGAGAGGCTGTTGTTTCCCTATTTTTAAACCAGGCTGGAGGAGCAAAATGAGAGGTTTTGTTCTAAATCTGAAGAGGAATTTTCAAATGGGTTGAGCTTACAAAAAAGTTGCAGTTTTGGGACAAAGCCGTTTCGGCTACGTGAGCTTTGCCATGATTTCAAGCCATTCCGCTGAACTCGGAATTCGTGTGGAGGATGCTCAGGGTTGCTCCAGAAACTGGGAATTTCTTCATCTGCTCAAGGCTTCAAGCCTCTGTCCACTCACAGAGGTGTGAGGAGATCGTGGAATATCCTGATGGGAAGAATCACAAGGATCATGGATCCAACTCCTTCCCTGTCCAGACCCCCAGCAATCCCACCCTGGCATCCCTGGGAATGGGATGTCCAAGCGCTCCTGGAGCTCCGGCAGCCTCGGGGCCAGGACCATTCCCTGGGGAGCATAAAGGGTTTGGAAAGCTCTGGAAAGGAGCAATTCCAGCTCTCCAGAGCCATCATCACCCTCGGCTCCTTGGTGTCTCATTTATCCGTGAAGAAACCGAGGGTTTGGAATGGCACAGGGTTGTTTGGATATGCTGAAAAGCTGTTTTTCATGGAATCGTGGGGTGGGATCATTTGGGATTGGAGGGACCTTAAATCCCATCCCATTCTATGGGCAGGGACACCTCCCACTGTCTCAGGCTGATCCAAGCCCCAGTGTCCAACTTGGCCTTGGGCACTTCCAGGAATGAGAATCCACAACTTCTCTTCCTAACTTTGCTCTTCCTACTTTTTAAGGAAATTTTGGAGAAGGTTTTCTCCACCCTGGATTAGCAAACACTTCAAATCAGCCAAAGAAAACGCAGCGAGCACCAGCCTTGGCTCAGGACTGAGGGCACAGGAAGAAACTTCCTTTGTTTTGGGGTGGCAGAAGGACCCCGAGGGAAATGGAAAAAGGAGTCTGGGATTTTTCTCTGTCAGGACGCGCCCAGGCTGTGCCATCCGATAGGGAATTTTCAGGTTCCTTTATCCCTGCTTTTCCCGGGCCCAACCCCTCCTCCTCACCTCCTAGTAATCTCTCCGTGACATTGAGGAAAACAACCCAGCAGCAGGACATCGCTCCTTGGCTGTTCCCAGCGCCTGCATTCCGTGGAATATTTGGATGACACGAGCCAGATCTCACGGGGAACACCAAATCCCCGTTTCCACCCCCTGGGGAGGAAAAAAAAAAAAAA
>VWZV01014304.1:41379-62641 GCA_013397155.1 Irena cyanogastra
AAAAGAGGGATTTTCCCATAAATAAAGCTTTTCTGTCAAGCTCCTCCTTGGGGGATTTGATGTGCTCCTGGTCACCTCGGCAGCACTGGAATTCTTGGAGAGGAGTCCAAGTGGGACAAAATGAAGGGGCTGGAAGGATGGACTTATGAGGAGAAAAAGCTGGAGGAGCTAAATACGGATAGTTTGGCTGGAAAACAGGGAAGGAGGACAACTGTCTACAGATGGACAGAAATATCCGGGAGAGGGAGGGAGGGATTGCTTGGGTCAGAGCGGCTGGGGAATGACCAGGAATCGCAGAACGGGATTAAGGAATGGAAAATGAGCACTGGCCATCAGGGGAAAACATTCCTGCCTCTTGGATTGGGGAACATCTGTCCTCCCCCGAGGCTGGGGTAGGAATCCTGCTCCTGGAGACATTTAACAATGGTCTGGAGCGCTCTTGGGAATGATCCTTGGGGTGGGGATGGGTTGGATCCAAGCGGGGTGTTCCCTGCAGGAAGCTGAGTGTGCCTTGAGCATGAGAAGGGGTTCAGGGAGCACAGGCTGCCCAAATCTGGGAAAATCTGGGCATGAACTCACGGAATCGCAGGATGGTTTGGGTTGGAAGGGAATTTAAGGATCACCTCATTCCATGAGGGACAGCTCCCACTATCCCAGGGCGCTCCAAGCTTTTTCTGACCTGGCCTTGGACTCCTCCAGGGATGGAGCATCCACAATTCCTTGGGATTTAAGGATTGCTCTCTGTGCTGGCGGTCGCTTCACGAGGGTGTGGAAAACGAGTCGGGGTTCCCCTGCTCCCTTCTCTCCAAGGCACCTGGAAATGAGGGAATATTCCGATATAAAGCTGGGAATTCTGGGGAACAGTGACAGGAATTTTCACCGCCAGGATTTTTCTGTGCCCAGAGTTTGGACACCGAGGTCATCCCGATTCCTGAAAAATTGTGGGAATAGTGCCGCGGATCTTGGTTATCAGGGAGATTCCAACTTCTGAGATGCACCGTGGATGATCCCACCTGGAGGCCTGGCCTGGGGCTCAAAGGGGCCGTGAAAAGTTATTTATGGATCCTCAAAATCCATGCCAGGGGCCTGGAGCATCCCGGAGCTCGGAGAAATGAATCCAAATAAGGAAACAAAAGTGAATAAAAACGTCAACGGCACAAACTGGGGAAAAAACGAACCAAAGTAAAATAGGAATAAAACAGGAATAAAATAAAGTAAATAAAAAGAAAATAAAGGAGAAAATAAAGGAGGAAATAAAATAAAGGAGAACATTTAAAAATAGGAATAAAATAAAATTAGAAAAATTAAAAAGAAAAAAGAGGAAGGATAAAATAGGGGAAAAAAAGAGGAAAATTTTAAAAATATGAAATATAGGGGAAAAGGGGGAAATAGAGGGAAAATAAGAGGAAAAATAAAAAAGAGGAAAAAATAGGAAAAGTTTAATAAAATATAATAAGAATAAAATAAGAATAAAATAAAGTACAAATTAAAAGACAAGAACCCCACTGATGTAAGTAGAGCCAATTTTCATCTGTTTTTCCTTGAGGATCTCCCTCCAATCCCTCCTAGTGGCAGCAACCCTTGGCCTCAGGGGTTGTGACAGACACAGCTTGGAATTCCAGAATCCTGGAATAACCCAGGCTAGAAGAGACCTTCGGGGGTCTCCAGTTCATCCTCGCGCTCCCAGCAGTGTCAGATCAGAGCTGGTTCCTCAGGGCTTTCCCAGGCCGATCCTAAAAGGTCTCCAAGGATCCTCTTGTGTCCTCCTCACCCTCCCCAGGCCCCACCACCATCCCCAGCTCAGGAATACTTGGCTGAACTGGGAGACCCCCAAACTGGGCACAGTCCCAGGAGGAAGTCCAGAAAATACTGAGTAAAGGAGGTTTTAGGATTAGGCTCAGGAATGTCTCCAAAGTCCAGTTCCCTGTGAAGTTCCCACCCAAAACAAAAAATGATGGGAATAATCATGGAGAGAAGGCCTTGGAGCTCACCAGGGAATGGATTTTCCCAGTTCCCTGCGAGGTTTCCACCCAAAACAGAGGAAAATCATGGGGATAATCACGGAGAGAAGGGCTTGGAGCTCACCAGGAAATGGATTTTCCCACTCCATCCTTTCTTCTCCTTTACCTACAGAGATGTGACTGTGGGGGAACCTTCCCATCACTCTGCACTCCCAAACGACCTGGAGATGTTTGGCTTTGCTCTGCACAGGACAAAATATTCCTGCCTTAGGGTTCCTCCTCCTGCTCATCTCTTTTGGGGTTTTCCAACCATGACTTCCATCCCATATTCCCATCCAGGAGGGCACCAGAGCAGGATCAAACCCCAACAAAATCCAGAAAAAAAAAAAAAAAAAAANAAAAAAAAAAAAAAAAAAAAAGAGGGTTTTTTTTCAAGCCTTTTAGTAATTTCTTCTCCCTCCTGGGTCCAGTTCCACCCCTCACCAGCACCAACCTTCTCCTCCTGTCCCACACCAACATCCTGCTCCTGGATTTGGATCCCAGAATTTTGTCTGCAGCGGGCTCCAGGACCAGGTTCTCCTCCTCTTTTCCCCAGTCCCCTTTTGCACACTCACAGCAAATCCCTCTGCACTCATCTCCCCTCCAGACTAAACAATCCCAACTCTTTCCGTCCTTCCCTGGAGGTCATGTTTGCCGGACCTCTGGTCCTTCCTGCTGCTCTCCCCTGGGCTTGTTCCAGCTGGCCTTGGTCTCCCTCGGAATGCCTCGTCCCGGACTTTTGGGCTCCATCTGAAGCCTTTTGGGACTCCTCAACTCGGAGATCTCAGCTCGGCCCATCAGAGAGTGGGGATTAAAGTTCCTAAGTCTGGATCTGGTTCTGAAGCCGCGTCTCCTCCGTGCTTGGGATGGCTCTGCTGTTCCCACCAGGGACTGTGGGGAACGCAAATATCCCAAATGCTCCAAGATCTGAGAGCCAGCCCTGGACACATGAAAAAAGGTGGAATAGAAATTTTCCCAAAGGTCCTCAAAGCACAGCACACCTGGGGACTTCCCAGCGCCGTGTGCAGGATTTGGGGTGGGATGAAAGGAATCCTGCTGCACCCAAATTTCCCTCTTTTTACCTGGGAAGGGAAGGATAACACAAAGGGAAATGAGTTAAAACTAAAAGAAGAGAAATTTAGATGGGATTTGGGAAAAAATTCTTCCCAGAGAGGGTGGGGAGGAGTGGGAATGGAATTCCCAAATTTGCTGTGGCTACCCCTGGATCCCTGGCAGTGCCCAACGCCAGGTTGGACACTGGGGCTTGGAGCAGCCTGGGATAATGGGAGGTGTCCCTGAACATGGATGGGGGCAATGGGATGGGATTTCAGATCCCTTCCCACCAAAACCATTCTAGGATTCTGGAGCCCCTCTGCTCTGGAGCCAGCCTGGGAGAGCTAGGAATGTTCCCCTGGAGAAGGGAAAAATCCAGGGAGAGCTCAGAGTCCCTGCAGGGGCTCCAGGAGAGCTGGAGAGGGACTGGGGACAAGGGACAAAGGGACAGGAGCCGGGGAATGGCTGCCACTGGGAAAGGGGAGATTGGGCTGGGATCTTGGCAAGGAATTCCTGTCTGGGAGGGTGGGGAGGGGCTGGGCTGGAATTGCCAGAGCAGCTGGGGCTGCCCCTGGATCCCTGGGAATGCCCAAGGCCAGGTTGGACACTGGGACAGTGGGAGGTGTCCCTGCCCATGGATGGGGTGGCACTGGATAGTCCAATCCATTGCAAACCATTCCATGATTTTATGGTGTTCCCAAACACCTCTCAACACTCCCCCATTTTGCTGCCAGGCCCTGCAGCTGCAGCTCCATCTGTGGACTTGGAAATGAAGTCCAAACTCCAATCAATCCAACCCCAAAGATGTTCCCACTTCCCTTCATCCATAACAAGATTTGTCCTTCCTCAAAGAAAAACTGATTCCCAAAAAAATCCAATTTCTTAACTGAACCAAATTGACACTAATTAATTATTAACCGCTAATTAATGATTAACCACGTTAGAGTCCCTCCAGGACTCAATGAAACACAGGAGGGAACAAAGAGCTCCAAGGATGAACCAGGAGATTCCTGTAAAATCCTTCCAGCTCCGTTCATTCCAAATGTTTTGCAGAATTCCAGGCAGACGCATTTTCTACCCTGGCAGAGCCTCCCTGCTTAATCCTAGTTCTCATTAAAGCAAATAATTAATTGGCTAAAAACCCCAATGCGATTTGTTTGTCCTTTTCTCTCCCCGGTACAAATTAGCAGGTCCCAGAATGAAATTATTTGGTTTATTTGTAATTAAGAGCTGCCAAATCCTTGGCTGTTTCGGCAGCTCATAATTCCAGCTGTATATCCCTGTAATTTCAGTGCTATTCCTGTCCTCTTGCTTTTATTCCCTGCTTTTCATTCCATGTTTTTTTATTCCATGCTTCTTATTCCCTTGCTCTTATTCTGTGAAAATGAAGGAATGCAGGGACGAGCAGGAATAAAAAGTGATTTTAGGGTAACTCCAAGCCTTCCACACCCCCTTCCTGATGGGATGATCCCAAAGATGACATTAGGACCTGGCTGGAGTCATCTCCAAGTGGCACTGCATGGATAATCCTGTGGGAATCACCCCCTCCACCTCCTTCTTTCCCTTTTATCCATGTTCAGCTCACATTTCCCACTTCCTTTTCCATGGATTCATTGTAGAAATTCATCCCTTCCTGGTCCCAGCTGGAGTTTGCAGGGAGCTGCGGCACAGACAGGGGTTTTAATGAGCCACCCATTATCCAAGGATGGAACAACCTCCCATTCCCACAGACTGGAATGAGACCCTGGATCCCGGAGATCCCTGCAGCAGGTCAGCGTTCCCTGGCCCAGGAAATGGGTCTGGATCCTGTGCTGGGACAATTCCCAGGAGTTTTCCTGCCGCCTCTGCCCGTCCAGCCCAGCTCCCAAGGCAGGATCAGGAATCCCATTGGCATTCCCATCCTCACTCCATGGGCAACCTCCCCTCCGACTCCTCTTGCTCCTGAGGGATTTGCTGAGGGAACAGCCCTTGGATTTCCAGCTGGGATGATGCACAGGGCTCACGGATCAAAGCCTGCGCATAGCTGGAAAACCAGGAGCAGTCTAGCAAACGCTGTCCTGTGAACTTAGGCCAAGCCTAACCATCTTTCTGGATAAAGGGAAAGGGCTGGGAGTGAATCTTGGAATTTTGTCTTGAGGCTTCATCCCGAAACTCCGCAGACTGTGACTCACGAGTGTCCTGAAGGGGAACAAGGCATTTCCCAACCTTTGGAGTGAGCCCTGGGAAGGCCGTGCCGACGTTTCACCGGGAGAGGTGATTTCACCGGGATAGCTGTGCTTCCCAATGAATCCCCGCTCCTTTCCCCAGTCACTGGAGACAGGCTGGCAATTCCAGGCAATCAT
Organism: Irena cyanogastra; assembly: GCA_013397155.1. Taxonomy (NCBI): domain Eukaryota; kingdom Metazoa; phylum Chordata; class Aves; order Passeriformes; family Irenidae; genus Irena; species Irena cyanogastra. The sequence goes on from VWZV01014304.1 coordinate 46,775, forward strand.
CCCGCTGGGAGCCAGATGTCTGAGCCAGATTAGGTGATTCAGCAGCTGGAGGGCCTGGAGAAGGAACCTGGGATCAGACACCCAAGTGGAATTCAGATGGAATTATCCCAGGTGGCACCGCTTTGCCCCGCCGATAATTGCACCGGCAGTGAGCGTCAGTCCAGGTTTTCCATGGGAAATGGGCCTGACCTCCTCCCAAAATGAGGAATTCTGCTCATCAAAGAGGCTTCTCCAGGCAGAACCCAAACTTCCATGTGGTGCCAGGGTTTGCGTGGTGCAACCCCGAGCTGGAACAGCTCCTGCTGCGGGAATAAATCCCACATCCCACGGATTGGGATCTGGATTGGGACTGGGGGGAGCTGGGAGCTGTTATTCCAGCAGGAAAGGATGTTTGGTGGGATCTGCTGCCTTGCCCAGAGGCTGGCGTCAGCTGATGGCAGCTCCCGAGGTCACGGCAAAGTGAGAAGGAAGGCAGGATTATCCAGCTGCTGAGCACTCTGGCTCCAGTGGAATTATTAGGGAATAAAATCCAGCCGAACACGCAGAAAAGAGGGAAAATCCACCTTCCCTAAAGAGCAGAAGGACAGTGATTTTTGAGGGCTTCAATATTTAAATGAGGACCAGGTTTTATTTGTTTGGTTTTTGCGTTTTTTTGAGGGCTTGAGTATTTAAATGGGGAAGAAGATCAGCTTAATTTCCTTAAAAAGAGATGGAAAATAGGATAAAAAAAGGATTGTTGCAGCACAGAAACCCCTGACAAGGCAGAGACTGAAATAGGGGATACAGATTGCCAAAAAGTTGTTTAAAATGTGGATAGATCCAAGGAAAACCCAGGAGAAAATAATGTGGTGGAAGACCTTGGAAGTTCAACCTCATGGAAAAGGATGAAGGTGTTAAAAGTGGGATTTGTCTCACCTCCCTTCAGGAGTCTCAAAGGAAACCCAGGCTGGGATTTTTGGCATCCTGAATAACTAGTGGAGAGGGAATTCCATTCCCAAATCCCAATCTTCGCTCTCTGAGATGGATTCTTCAATGGGGATCAGCCCCACATTTCTGACCTCAGCTTTACAGAATTCAGGAGAGAAAAGAGCAGTTTTAGGGGGTTTTTTTGCATGTCCAAGTCCTTTCCATCCCGTGTCCTACATCATCCAGCATTGTCTACATTGACCAGGAAATCTCTTCTCTGGAAAACTCCAAAATCATCCAACTTTAGACCAAACTCTCGGATAATGAGAGGTTCTGGCCCGGTTTAGCAAGGCTGGGCTTTTAGGCTGTGATCTCCAATAATGGAGACTCGTGGTCTAAATCCAAACCCAAACCACTGGATTTTGGAGTATCGTGGTTGACCCCCTGAGAGAGACCAGGAAAATAAATATTGTTGGGAATGCTGTGCCGTGGGAATTCAGAGGAAGGACATCTGCACAGGTAGCTGGAACAAGGAATCCGTGTTTTAGGAGAAATTCCCGAAGGGATCCACATTTTAGGAGAAGCTCTAAGAGGGATCCGTGTTTTAGAAGATCTAGGAGGGATCCGTGTTTTAGGAAAAATTCCAGAAGAGATCCCTGTTTTAGGGGAAGCTCGGGAAGGGGATCCATGTTTCAGGAGAAGCTCTAGGAGGGATCCATGTTTCAGGAGAAGATCTCTGGAACTGGGAGCATAACTTGGCTTCTCCCTTTGTTTCTGCCAAGCTGGAACAACCGAGGCTGGAGCAGGGAGGGGAGGAAGAGCCAGAGGTGCTCTCCCGACCGTGTGGGAACAATGGATTGGTGGGAAAAATCCTCTGGCTGCCGAGGAACATCGGGAATTACAGCGTCAAACACGCCTTGGTGCACAGTTACGGGAAGTAAAGCTCCACACGGGCATTCCAAGATCAGAAACATTTCTGTCCGGACAGGCCTCCTGCTTCCCATCCCGGCCTCCCCAGGCCGGGATTAAAACCAGACTAGAGTAGCCTGGGAAAAGCCATTCCCATGTCCTGGTTCCCTGGTTAAACTGTAGGTGGTTCATCCCTCCATGTGTTGGATGCCACAGGATTTGCTTTTCCACGTTTCTTTTGGTATGCCAGTGCTCCTCACCCATCTCCAGAGGATTTCCAAGGGAATTCCGTGGCGATCCCCTCTCCCTGCCCATCCGGGTTTGCTGTGCTGGAGGAGCACAAGGATTCCTCGGACAAAGTTTTTGTCTGCAGACACAGGAAACTCCAGGAAAAGTCCTGCCCCTAAATTAAGTCATAAATTACAGAGCCATTCAGGGAGAGGAAGGTGAGGCAGCTCCAGCCAAAAAAAGCAGGAAAATTTTCCCAGACAGGAAAATTCCCAGAACAAGGTGCTGGGAATCCACAACCATTGTGCTCATCTGTACGAGGTAACACTAGAATTTTGTCAGTAAAACTTGGAAGTGGGGATCATTCTAGAGTTGAAAATGGTTTTTCCCCTCTGCCTTTCCCTAAAAAATGTGATTTCGCAAAAAAAAAAAAAAGTGTTTCTGCTCTCATTTTATCGCCAAAATCCCAATAAAAGCCCGGAGTGTCAAAGAAGAATGGAAAAAAACCAGCACCACTTCAAGAATCACAAACCACGGCACAATGAGCACCCCAAGGATTTGGATCTAAAGGATCTTTAAGGTCCTTCCCAGTCCAGACCGTTCTGAGATTCTCCAAAACAAAACCCACCAGAGAGAAGAGGTTTGGGCACTTCTCTGCCAACATTTTCAGGAAAACCAAACAAGGGGAGGATTTCTGTGCTCAGGCAGAAAACGACCCTTTTAATCCATGGAAAGCCTCATTTCCCACCCTTTTAACCCTCAAGGAATTACAAAAGCCATCCTCTGAAATCCAAAATCCACCTTTTCCAGCCCAAATGAATTACAAAAGCCACTCTTTCCAGCCTCAATGAAATCCCAAACCCATCCTCTCAAACCCAAAGGAATTCCAAAATCCACCCTTTTCACCCTCAAGGAATTCTAAAATCCATCCTTTCTATCCTCAACGAATTCCAGAATCTATCCTCTCAAACCCAAACGAATTCCAAAATCCATCCTTTCTAACCCCAAGTAATTCCAAAACCCACCCTCAAGGAATTCCAAAATCCACCCTTCCCAACCCTCAAGGAATTCAGAAAACCATCCTCTCAAACCCCAAGGAATTTCAAAATCCATCCTTTCCACCCTCAAGGAATTCCAAAATCCACCCTTTCCACCCTCAAGAAATTCCAAAAGCCTTCCTTTCCTCTTATCAAGGAATTCCAAAGCCATCCCAGCCCCCCAAACCCTCCTTTCAAACTCCACTTCAGGGAGAAAAAGGTGAGGCAGCATCTCCTGCTCTAAAATCTCTCTCCCAAGCACTGAGTGGAAAAATCTGGGCAAACTGGGAATTTCCAGGGGTGGGTTATCCCCCTGCTGGGGCCATCCTCTTCCCAGACATCCCCTGGTCACAGGATCACCCCCAAAACGTGCGGGGGACGTTGTCTGGCTCTCCTTGGATAACCTGGCACGCGCCAGGAGCAGAATCCCCACGGAGCTCATTTAGGAACGACCAAGAGCATTCCTCGGGATTCCATTTGGGAAATCAAACTCATGAATGGCTCCTCTTCCGAGCCCTGGCCAAGGCCGTGGTTTTCCGTGGAGCAGGGAGGAGGAGACGCAGACCTTTGGAACGGTCCCCACCGGTGGGAATTCATCCGGGTTTGTTTTCTCAAGGCACAAATCCTTTTAGAGTCATGAGGCCTGGGAGGGGTGGGGAGAACGGGGAATGTTTGGGGTTATTTTTGGTCGGAGAGGAACAGTTCCGAAGTCATTCCAATCCCATTAAGTGTGCGCTTGGAAAGACAAAACCCTCTGGACTTTTCCACTCGATGACACTTGGAAGAAGCAGAGGGAAGAAAAGGGTGTCCCCCCTGCTCCGGATATTCCCTCGGATCCCACCATCCTAAATCCTGCCCAGGAGCCTCAGGGCCTGCAGCATTTCAGGAAATCTGAGGGAATTTGCTCTTTTTTGGGGTTTAGTTAAAGAATGAATAAGGGATCCCCTCAGCTGGACATTCCCTCAGCTCCCTAAATCCAGCTGGGAGCAAAGGGGGAATCCAACCACTCACCTTGCCAGGTGTGACACATTCCAGGGCTAGGGAGATCAGGCAGGGAGCGAGGATCTGATCCAGGTTTAAACGCCCACCTTCCCCACCACAAATCTCAGGAATATTTTCCCTCAAAAAGGGGCTGATCCAAACTCCGGCTGCTCCATTCCCAACAAACCCTCTTTCTATGGATCCTGAGGGAACAGTTTCCATAACCACACCCATAAATGGCAGCTCCGTTGAAAACCGGCTCCCTCCAGGTGTGTCCCATTCCTTATGGAGCAGCTTTCATTGGCCTTGGGAGCTGGAAAAGCTTCATGGAGACTTCATGGGGCACCAGGCAGAGATTGGGACATCTTCTGCTAGCCCACAGCGGGATTTATCCACTGGGGAACACTCAGCAGCTGGAGCTGGTGGTTCCCAAATATTCACTGGGATAAGCTCTTCTCCATGGGACGAGTTTGTATCCCAACCTTCCTCCTCCTGCAGGAAATCAGGAGTGTGGAAAAGTCAAGGGATGCATTCAGAAAAGAAGCCAAATATTGGATCATCTTGAGCTTGGAAAACTGGTCTGGTGTAAGAGCACAGAATTATGGAATAGTTTGGGTTGAAAGGACCTTAAATCCCATCCCACTCCATCCATAGCAGGGATATCACTCACTGTCCCAACGTCCAACCCGGCCTTGGGCACTGCCAGGGATCCAGGGGCAGCCCCAGCTGCTCTGGCAATTCCAGCCCAGCCCCTCCCCACCCTCCCAGACAGGAATTCCTTGCCAAGATCCCAGCCCAATCTCCCCTTTCCCAGGGGCAGCCATTCCCTGCCTCCTGTCCCTTTGTCCCTTGTCCCCAGTCTCTCTCCAGCTCCCCCGGAGCCCCTGCAGGGACTCTGAGCATTCCCTGGGTTTTTCCCTTCTCCAGGGGAACATTCCCAGCTCTCCCAGGCTGGCTCCAGAGCAGAGGGGCTCCAGAATCCTGGAATGGTTTTGGTGGGAAGGGACCTTCAATCCCATCTCATTCTACCCCATCCATGGCAGTAACACCTCCCATTATCCCAGGCTGCTCCAAGCCCCAGTGTCCAACCTGGCCTTGGACACTGCCAGGAATGACTGGTGAGTTTTCGGGAGGCTTTCTGTGGAGCAGAAATAGTGGAGAAGAAAGAAAAACTGAAAAAAAAAATTAAAAACCGTAAACCACGATTCCAGCCTCAAAACTGTTGTTTTTTTTTTACCATTATTCTTGAAGGTTCATCCATGAAAATAAATGGTATAATCTTTCTCAAACCCATCCTCATGGTTTTTTGGACCAAGCTGATATAAACTGGAGGAATGTGGGATAATATTGGGAAAACAAAGAGGAAAGAAAATGTCAATTTCCATGATCATTTCAGTGATTATAGGAGCACCAAAAACTCCTCATATCCGAAGAGTCTGACCTCCTACAAAAGTCAGGCAAGAAATCCCACCCAGGCATCCCTGCTCCGACCACAACTCCCAGATAATTTATGGAATCTGCTTCCCAGAGTCTCCCAAACTGTTTTAAGCACCTGGAGCACCCCTGGACTGAGCAACCTCAAGTTTGTGCCTGGATGATTCAACACCCAACAGCTCCCAAGGGAAAACATGGAAAACATGGCCCATGGAAGCCCCAGGGGAAGCTGAGGGACAGAGATCCTGCCCTCTCTTCCCAATTATTTTTATTTTTCCCCAAGCTCTGCCTTGAGGCAAAACCCTGTCGGGAGCATTTTCACAGTCAACAGGAGCTCCGTTCACCCCGGCGAGATCTCCCTGGAATTCCTGGGAAAGCTCCCGGCAGCCCCGCTCAGCCCCGGAGGTGGATTCCCATTTTTTGGGGCCGCAGCGGCGGGACGCCGATGATTGCTCGGTGAATGACCCCTTGTTCAGGCTGTGCTGCCATGGCCGGGGGGCCCTTCCACACGTTTGGAGCTCGCACTTCCTGACATCTGGTTCCAATCCCACCCCTCCGCCTGCCGCCGCCGTTCCAGCGGCCTCTTACCTGGGCAAAGGTACCAGGAAGCCGGAATTGCCCTCGGAATTCCCACCATGGCTGTTTTCCGTCCTTCGTCCCAAATTCTTTGCTCCCCACCTGGCGTTTCAGGCTCCGTCCCTCCTTTCTGCAGCTGTGTCCTCTCTTGGAGGTGGAGAAATTAATTAAAATTAAGGAGTTATTAATTTAATTAATTTTTTGGTGCTTATTTGCTTCCCATCTCCTTCGGGTTAGCGGGGTCTCCCTGGATCTGAGCAGGATCCGACACTCTCCCTGCAGAGGCACCAGCAAAGCCTCAAACAAGACAAATTAGGGAATTTTGGGGACTTTGATTAAGTCCATCATCTCCAAACAGCCTGGAGAAGTTTGGGGATCCAGAATTCCTCAACCACCAGCTTGGAGGATCAGATCCACCCACGCGTCTCAGGACAGAATCCATTTTTTTTTCCAGGCACAGGGACACAAGGCAGGGAACCAAAATCGTGTTGACTTCTCCACAAAAATGTCCTTTCTTCTGTTTTTTTCCCACCTTGACCCGATCCACAACAAATTCCAGCTGCTTCTCCACCCCGCTGACTCCATTTTTTTCAGCCATGACCTAAAATTCCCATATTTTCTGCTGTTTGGTGTGTGAAGGAACCACAAACCCAATTCCCTCTCCCGCTTCTCCTTCTGCTGACCCATCTGCTCCTCCTGTTTAGCCTCGGGTGCCGCCTCCCACATTCCCAGTGGGAATCCCTCCAGAGGGAATCCACGGCCTGCCGAGCAGAGCTTTGATGCTCAGCTGCCAAAAATTCCCATGAAAAGGAGAACGTGATCCGTGCAACCCCAGGAACCGCTGCAGGACTCCAGGTCCTGCAAGGTGGAATCCCCCAACCCTCCAAGTGGGATTTTCCCATCCCAGCAGGGCCCAAAACAACTTCCAGCTCCCAGGTATTCCCACCATCCAGAGCTGCGGTGGTCACAGTCAGCTTTCATCCCAAATTTTCCCACCGTGGAGCTGCCCGGCTGCTGTGGGATTTTGTAAAAGGAGGCTCTGGGAAGCGGGGCTGGAGCTGGGATTTTTCCTGGAAAGCTCAGAGCGATCCTGCCTCTCACTTAAACTCGGATTTTCTGGGAAGTGCCTTTGCCACCTCGTTCCCACCCTGCCACCGTCGGGATAACCTTGGCAAAGCCCCAGCTGAGCTCAGTTTTTCCATCTGGACACTCGGGATAATTGCAAAGCCCCTTTCTCTAACAAGGTGTTTCCAAATTCCCAGGGAAAAGGCCCCATGGAATTGCAGAACTCCTGGATTTTGGGGTGTTTGGAGATTCATTGGATGCCAAATCCAAACCCTGCCCAGGAAAATGAGGTGTTGGAGAATCGGGGGGAGGTGCTGGTTTCAAGTTTTTCCTCCTTTTTAATGTTTGGATTTCCTCCGTGCCTGCAGAACCCAAGCTGGCCCTGGAATTCTGTTTGGGCTCCTCTGGATCCCATCCAATCACAGCCTCTGGAAGCAGTGCTAAGAAATATCCTGGAGCTCCGATTCCTGCTGTTCCGGGTCAGAGCCTGGGTCGAGATCAGATGGAAGGGTGGATATTCAGAACCAGCCCAAATTCCAGCTCTGGCTCCTGGGCCAGGAGAGATTTTCCGGGAAGGAAAAGGGAGGCAGGAGTGGGAGCAGGGACCTGGATTCACCCAGCAGAGAGAGGGAAGAAGGGAAGGGAAGAGAAATCTCCAGGTCCAGTTCGTGCATGGATAAACTTCCCAAACAACACTGGGAATTGCCTGCAGCGATAATTACAGCCAGAACTGGGGTTTTCCGAGGAACTGGAGGGAATTTTTGCAGCTGGACGAGCTCCTGCATCCCTGAATCCCTCCACGCTCTCCCAGCCAGCACGGATCTCTTCAGGAAGCATCTCTGCATCCAGAGCCACTCCTGGGCTGACTCACATCCATCCCACGCACTCCTCCAGCGGCGGAAAGCCGTGGAAAAACTGCCCGGGAATGCTGCGGGCGCCCTTTGGCACAGCTGGCTCCGGCTGCTGCTCCAGTGCCCGGCTGCCCTCGGAGTCTGGCGGCAGCGGAGCGCGGTTATTTTGGGATGCTGGGATGGGGGAGCTGCAGCGAGCGCGGTTATTTTGGGATGCTGGGACGGGGGGAGCTGCAGCGAGCGCGGTTATTTTGGGATGCTGGGACGGGGGGAGCTGCAGCGAGCGCGGTTATTTTGGGATGCTGGGACGGGGGGAGCGGCCAGAGCCAGGCCAGGGCTGTTTCCCGTGGATCCGGGATGGGCCGAGCCCGGACACGGGACCTGCAGAGGGCAGCAAGGCAGCACAGCCATGGAATGCGCTGGATCCCGATGCCCGGCGCCAGAACCCGGCTCCAGGAGCTCTTGGATGGGGGCAGTCGGGATCGGGGTTCAGCGAGGTCCCAAAAAGTTGTGTCCATACCCGTGTCCAGCCTCAGGTGCGCCCTTCCCATTCCCGTGTTCCCAGCGGCTCCCTCAGCCCCTCCCGTGACCCCACATCCCAGTGGGATGGGGCCGGGCAGCCCCTGCTCCCTTGCACTTGGATTTGCAGCTGCAACGAAATTCATCCCACGGAGAAACATCCTAAAAATTCCTCTCTCCATCCCCACCATCACATGGACACCTTGGGAAGGTCTCTCCATCCCCAACAAAAGGAGTGTGGGATGGGAGGATCCTGATCCAGGATCCTCTCCCTGCCCCAGCACCCGACACCAGGACACTCAGCCCTGCCACAAACATTCCCACAGCAGACGTGGAACAGATGGAAATTCCCTTTCAGTCTCTATCCTGGGATTTATCATCGCAGGAGGATGGAGAGACCTTGGAACGGAATTCCCAGATTAGCTGTGGCTGCCCAGGATCCCTGGCAGTGTCCAAGGCCAGGCTGGAGCACCCTGGGACAGTGGGAATTGTCCCTGGGTGGAGCTGGATGGGCTTTAAGGTCCCTCCAGTCCAAACCATTCCACGATTCCACAATTCCTATGGAGCAGCCAATGTACAACCACTACCCTAGAGGGACCTGCAGGAATTGTGCCAGCAGGATCCTGTCCTCTGGCTGTATCGTCACACCTGGAGCAGGAACATCCCAAAAAGCATTTTGGGATGCTGACATGCCTGAAGCAGCTCCCTGCAGGATGCTGGAGCATCCCTGGAAGTCTCCCCACAGAACTTCAAAGGGGACACGGAGGGTCTGGAAACCCTGGCAGGAAGTGGGCTGGGATGTTCCCTGATTCCCCAAGCTCATCCCTGCCTGGGGGAAGTGGGATGGGGCCACCCATAGAAGGACCAGATCCTGCAAACACCTCAGACTTAGGAATAATTCCATGGAATCATGGAATAGTTTGGGTTATAAAGGACCTTAAAGATCCCATTCCACCCCCTGCCATGGGCAGGGACACCTCCCACTGTCCCAGGCTGTTCCCAGCCCCAGTGTCCAACCTGGCCTTGGACATTCCCAGGGATCCAGGGGCAGCCCCAGCTGCTCTGGCAGTTCCAGCCCAGCCCCTCCCCACCCTCCCAGCCAGGAATTCCTTGCCAAGATCCCAGCCCAATCTCCCCTTTCCCAGTGCCAGCCATTCCCTGCCTCCTGTCCCTTTGTCCCTTGTCCCTCTCCAGCTCTCCTGGAGCCCCTGCAGGGACTGAGGATTCTCTGGATTTTCCCTTCTCCAGGGGAACATTCCCGTATCTCCCATCCTTTTCCCATGGGAAAGGTGTCCTTTAACCCTTTCCAACCATTCTCATTTTCCCTCTGAAAAATCCTGGTGCCCAGAAGTTCATCCCGGTTTTCCCAACCTCCACTGTCGAGGTCACTTGTGGAACCTCAGATGGACAAAGCTGGGCTCAAAGCCCTGACCTGCAGCTGCTCTTAGTCAGCCAGGACAAAGGGGTGATCCAGGAGCTCCCACGGAGGGGACACCATTCCTTTGATCCCACACCTGTGCCCATGGCATTCCAGGCAGGAACAGCATTCCCAGACCAGCCAAAGCCACACAGCCACAGCCCAGCTCGGGGGTTCCCAGCTCGGGCAGCCTGGACTTCATGGCAACCCTAAAACCTGGTTTTAGGCTGACTTGGAGAGGTTTTCCTTTAAAATAAAACAAGGAAAAATCTGGAGAATTCAGACTGAATTCTCACAGCTCTCCTGACAAAACAGAGCTGTTGGATGCATGGAACAACATGGAACGTCTCGGATTGGAAGGGACCTTAAAGCCCAGCTTATCCGCCACGGGACACCTCCCACTATCCCAGGTTACTCCAAACTCCAATGTCCAGCCTGACCTTGGGCAATCCCAGGGATGGGGCAGCCACGACATCTCCCAAAAAAAAAAAAACCAGCTTCTCCAAAGATTTCAGATCCAAAGTTACCTGAGGACGGATCACGTCACAGCGCCGGGAGAAGAAAAAACAGGATGGGATCTCCAAAGGCGGATTTTGGAGGGAGATGGAGTCTCCTCGGTGATTTCTGCCCCGCCAGGATGGATGAGAGAAATCTGGGCAGACTTTGCATCCCAGATTTTTAAAAGGAAAATGAGTTAAGGAATGGTTTTTAGGAAAGCACTAAGAAATTATTCCTGAGGCAGCTCAATAATTTTGGCTCCGTTTATCAAAAACCGGGATCTGACTTGGTCCCATCCCACAAACTCCTTCCGAAGCAGTGAAATCCAGGTCCTGCAGGAATCTTTATCCCGGTGGTGAAAGGCAGAGCAGGAATGAATGTCTGGGAGTCAGAAAAATTGCAAGTGGAACAAACAGCGAGGGGGATGAAGCAGGGAAGCAATGGAGTCTCCTGATTTCTTCAAGGTGGGAATTTTCCCTGGAAAACTCCTGAGGAACGCCCACAGCAAGGAGCAAAACAGGTAAAGGCTAAACCAGATCCATTCCTGATCCCGGGAAAACATCCACACAAAGTTTGCGATGGCTCAGAACCCAGCAGGACAGACGGGAAAGGGAGATTCTATTCCTAAACAAATTCCATTTGGAGGGAACCATTGGATAACTCGGAGTGGAAGGGACCAGCAGCGGTCACCTCATGCCATCGGCTGCCCAGGAAGGGACAACGACCCACAGGAGATGGGGAATTTTGGGGGTGGGACAGTGACCCACGGGAGATGGGGAATTTTGGGGATGGGACAGTGACCCACAGGAGATGGGGAATTTTGGGGATGGGACAGCGATCCACGGGAGATGAGGAATTTTGGGGATTGGACAGTGACCTACAGAAGATGGGGAATTTTGGGGCTGGGACAGTGATCCGTAGGAGATAGGGAATTTTGGGGATGAGTGGGACATTAATTAATTCCCCCTGGGGGTCTCCAGGGCCTTATCAGCAGTACCTGATAACGACTCTTGCTGACACTCCATTGTGGCTCAGACAATTCCAGCATTCCAAATCCTGCAATCCTTAATTAATTAATCCCAAGGGGCTTCCCTATAAATGAACCTCCCCCATCGCAAACGGCAAGATGGCTCTGGGGGCTCCCTGGATCCATTTTTCCTGCTTTTCCATGGACAAACACTGGTTAATTTTCTAGGAGTAACCTGATCCATCAATTTCCTCACTCCAGATTTGTCCAGAGGCCCCTTTCCCGCCCCATGGAGTGCATCCACCCAGGGATGAATGTCCAGCAGAGGAAATGTTCTGCTTTATTAATAGATGCAATCGTGGCTTAACGAGGCTCCTGCAAAAGCCATTCTGGTGCTCCTGGGTTTAAATAAACCCCGGCAGGAGAAGCTCTGGCTCAGCCAGAGGCAGAGTTTGGAATGGGAAACGCCGGAGTGTCCGGCCCCATGACGTGACGGGAGCCCAGGACACCCACGACATCCTCCCCTGGGACTGGGATGAGGCTTTGTGGTCAAAGCCCAGCCCTTGGAGTGAGCCAGGCTTAACCCACAGCGCTGCCAGCTGTGCTTCCCAACCCCTCGCTTTTCCAACCTTTTCCCTCCTTCCCAAGTGCTTTCCCGGCCACAGCACCGGCAGAGAAGACCCCACTTCAGATGGATTGTCCCTTCCTGGGATCACTGCAGGTCCCTTCCACTCTGAGTTACCCAAATATTCCTTCAAAATTGAGTTTATTTGGAAACTCCTCCCCTTTCCCGTCTCTCCTGCTGGGTTCTGAGCCATCCCAAACTTTGTGTGGATAAACTCCCAGGAGTTTTTCCCAGGATCAGGGATGGATCTGGTTTTAACCCAAAACAAATGTGTATTTATGTGGAAAAATGCTTCTTCCACACAGGAATGGTGTGGGACACACATCCCATGTGGATTTACCTGAGGGAATAATCCTAGTGCTCTACCAGGCCCGGACCTCCCAGCTAACTCCTAGACCCAGCCTAAGGTTTAGCCAGGAAAGTTTTCCATCTCTACCTCCGCTATTTTTCCCAACCTTTCATGGAATAATTTGGGTTGGAAGGAGATTATCTGGTCCAACCTCCAAATACACAGAATCCCGGGATCACTGAGGTTGGAAAATCCCTCCAGGATCATCCAGTCCCAGCTGCACCCAATCCCCACCTTGGCACTGAAGGAATTCCTTGGAAACCTCCAGGGGTGGGCACTCCAAACCTCCCTGGGCACTTCCAATTCCTGAGCACCCTTTCCATGGGGAAATTCCCGCTGGTGCCCACCCTGAGCTCCCTGAGGCCGTTCCCTCTCCTCCTGTCCCTGTCCCTGGAGCAGAGCCCGACCCCCCCGGCTGTCCCCTCCTGGCAGGAGCTGTGCAGAGCCACAAGGGCCCCCTGAGCCTCCTTTGCTCCAGGCTGAGCCCCTTCCCAGCTCCCTCAGGGATTCTCCAGCCCCTTCCCAGCTCCCTCAGGAATTCTCCAGCCCCTTCCCTACCCTGGCCACGCTCCAGCCCCTCCATGTCCTGCACTGGGTGACCCAGAACCGGACACAACCCTCAAGGTGTGGCCTCAGCAGTGCCAGCACAGAGGGACAACCCCTTCCCAGATCCCACTGGACGCCATTCCCGATCCAAGTGCCCACCCGGGCTGATGTTCACAGATCCCAGGATATTCCCTTTCCCTCCCTGCACGTTCCTGGCCCTGCTCAGAGGCAGGAATTTGCTCCAGTGGGACACCAGAGGCGCTCCTGCGTTTCAGGGATGCCCGAGGAGCACATCCCGCTTGTCTGGGGTCATCCCTTGCAATCCCCCCCAAGCACGTCCCAAAAATCACCTTTGCCTCCCGAGCCAAGCGAATCCGTGAAGCCGTAATTGGGCAAATATTGTTCAAGGAAAAGGGATCTGGGAGCGTAGACTAAACACAGCTCCCGTGCCAGAGAAAACTGCTCCTTACCTTGGAAAAGGAGCTCTCGTTCCATAACAAACGCTCCAACTCGATACCTCAGGACAAATATACATAAATACATATCCCGTCTATATTTATAATGGGGGGAAAAAAAGCATGGAAAAGCCTGATCCAGCTTCCAGCGCTGGAAAGAAAGACATCCACTGGCTTTGTCCAGCGCTGGAGGCGGACGTGGAATTGTAACATGAACTGGAAGGCGCTGGGAAGATCGTTTGGATGATGGGGTTTGATTATTAAAAGGGAATTTTTCAACTGTTAAAAAGGAATTTTTTGCTCCTGAAAGGAAATTTTCGACTCCTGAAAGGAAAATTTCTCACTGTGAGTGAGTGGATTGTTTAAGCCGCTGCCTGGAGTTCTCAGGGAATGTTCGGGTTTGAAGTCCCAGGATTAGTCCCAGGGATGGAATCTCAGGGGATTCAAGGATGTGGCCAAAGGAGGGGATTGTCCTGCTCTGCCCTGGGGCAGCTTTGGGCAGCAGGACCCAAGAGAGACCCAAAACTCTTGGAGAACTTCCAGAGGATGGGGAAGGGTCTGGAGGGACCGCATGAGGAGCGGATGAGGGCACATGGAATGTTCAGCTGGAGAAGAGGAGCTCGAGGGAGATCCATTGGGATCTGCAGCTCCCTGGGACAGGGACAGGGCCCAGGGAATGGCTGGAGCTGCTCCAGGGAGGTTTTGGTTGGATATCGGGAAAAGATTCCTCATCCAGAGGGTGCTGGGGCACTGGAACATCTCCCCAGGGAATGGGCACATTCCCAAGGGCTCCAGGAGCATTTGGAAAACACTCCCAGGGACAGGGTGGGAATGTTGGGATCATCCTGAGCAGGGAAGGAGGTGGATCCATGATTTCTGTGGATCCCTTCCCACTCAGGATATCCCAGGATTCTTTAGCCAAGGGAATTTCACATCACCTCTCCATGTTTGGGAGTTCCATGCTGACCGAGACCTTTCCCGAGGTCTTCACCGTGAGGACCTCGCCCTGCAGCCCCTCGGGTCCTCCCGGTCTCTGGGAAGCTCAAGCCAACACAGAAGGTCCAATTCCTGGTTTTCATGTGGATAACCAACGGCATTCCTGCCCCTGGCAGGGGCAGCTGGAATTAGGGGATTTTTAAGGTCCCTTCCAACTTGTTCCATGTTTTTATGAGGATGATTCCATGAAAACCTCAGCAGCCTCCTGTGGAATCACACCCAGGAATAAACGTGAAGCCTCGCAGGGATGTTGTAGCCTAATCCACCCTTCATTCCCTAATTTTGGGTCTCTCCACTGCAGATTATTCCCAAAAAACCCCACACAAATCCACAGAGACTTCAGCCACAGCCTCCAAGCTTCTCTGACCCTCCCTTTCCCACATTCTTCCATGCAAATCTTTATAATTTGTGTTTTATCACATCAAAAATCCCACATCAGCTGCTAAATAAATAATCAGGGAGATGCTCCAAGCCAGGATTTTGGTGTAATCATCTCTTGCAAAGGGAAATGTTCATTTGTAGCCGGGGATAAAATCAAAATTCTTCATTCCAAGTGCAGAGGGAGACCTTGAAAGGGGAATATTTGCCAGAAATCCATTTGCTAGTCCAGCACTTTACATCCTGATTGCTGTCACAGTTTGTAATTTTTAAAAGTCCAGATCAAGCACCGAGGCCATTCAGGCACTCTGAATTATTGCCCCAACACTTTTGAAGATTTATTAGGATTTATTTTAGGGATTCATCCAGTTTTTCTCAGGATGGCAGCAGGGAATTGGATGCACGGAGAATTCTGAGCTCCTTTCATCCCAGGAGTCTAAAACTGTGGGGAAGTGAATCCTCCATGGAATGGTTTGGGTGGAAGGGACCTTAAATCCCATCCCATTCCCACCTCATCCACAGCAGGGACACTTCTTAATATCCCAGGTGGATCCAACCTGGCCTTGGGCACTGCCAGGGATCCAGGGGCAGCCCCAGCTGCTCTGGGAATTCCAGCCCAGCCCCTCCCCACCCTCCCAGCCAGGAATTCCTTGCCAAGATCCCAGCCCAATCTCCCCTTTCCCAGTGGCAGCCATTCCCTGCCTCCTGTCCCTTGTCCCCAGTCCCTCTCCAGCTCTCCTGGAGCCCCTGCAGGGACTCTGAGCATTCCCTGGATTTTTCCCTTTTAGAATATTCTCTTTTATTCAATTTTACTCTATTCCAAGGCACCTTCCATGATTTAATTCCAGCCAAGACCAGAGCACAGGGTCCACCAGGGCTCCTAAAATATTCTGGAGAAAAGCAATGCCAAGAAACCACCTGGAAATCCATCACTTTCTCCCATTTCTCTCCTTTCGATAATGCCTGCAAATGTTATTTGAGGACGCTGCAAGATTTTAGCTCAGCTCTACCTTGGGATGGCCTGAGCCTGGAGATTTTCAGGTTAAATCCACATTTTAAGAGGACACAACACCATTCCAGAATCCCATTTCATTTTGCAGGAGCCAGAATTCCCTTGTTTTCAGAAGGGG
>VWZV01014304.1:68679-80585 GCA_013397155.1 Irena cyanogastra
CCCCACCCCCGCGTCCCCCGGCCGCCCGTCCCTGGTGCCACCGGCGCGGGCTCTACACGGTGGCCCCCAGCATGGCGTCTGTGCCCGTCAGGATCTCGTTCTGGTTGGAATCCAGTCCGAAGAACTTGACCTTGAGTCCGTCAACCGGGTGGACCACGGGCACCAGGGTGATTTTGGGGAAAGTCCTGGTGGCGAGCTCGAAGCGGCTGGTGCTGGCCAGCTCGATGGCCAGGGCCTTGAGGAAAAGCTTGGCCAGGTGCTTCCCCAGACAGGTCCGTACGCCTCCTCCGAAGGGGAGGTAGTGGAACCTGCCGTCCTTGTCTTCGCTCCGGCCCTGCCCGAAGCGGTCGGGGTCGAAGACGTCCACGTCCTTGAAGACGGGAGCGGTGTCGTGGGTGTCCCGGATGCTGTACATCACGCTCCAGCCCTTGGGGATCTGGAAACCCTGCGGAGGAGAGGCGGAGAGAAGAACGGAGTGGGTCAATCCTGCTGGAGAGGGAGCAGGAGGACGAGATAAAGGGATTTGGTTTCCATGGAATCCTGGGATGGTTTGGGTGGGGAAGGACCCTAAACTGATCCCGTCCCACCCTCCTCCATGGGCAGGGACACCTTCCACTGCCTCAGGGTGCTCCAAGCCCCATCCGACCTCAGACACTTCCAGGGATGTGGCATCCAAAATCCCTGGGCAGTTTGTGCCAGGCCGCACCACCCTCACAGTTTTCCCATTTTCCCATTTCCTGCTTATTCCCGTTTCCTTTGGGTTTATCCCTCAAGTGTGATGCAGATTTAAAGGCAAACCAGACAGCACAGCACAGCGAGATGCGAATCCTGGCTTTATTCCTGCCTCCATCCCAAGGATTCATGGGATGATCCATCCATTTATTTGCTTTGTGGTCACTGGCAGGAGCTGCCTACCGGGAACCCCGTGGTGCTGAGCAGGGGAAGCAGCTTCTCCCGTGCCATGCCCCACACATCAGCCAGCCCTTCCCAGAGCATCCCAGAGGATCCCAGAGGATCCCACACCCCGCTGCCTGTCAGCACCACACACCCAACACCCACGTCGGGGCCCGGGTGATGAGAAATGGGGTGGANAAAACCACCTCAAAAAACATAAAAACACTGTTATCACCAGCTAATTTAACACTGTTAAAAAAAAAGGTCAGAGGTCACCCCAGAGCTGCCCCGGGACACCAGACCTCAGATCCTTGGCTGATTCCCAAGCCTTTCCCGCAGTCGGGCCTTCTTCTCCTGGCAGCAGAAGTGTTTTATAGATATTTATATATATATATTTATAATAATTAGATACTGTGTACGGTCAGCCATCNGACGTCCACGTCCTTGAAGACGGGAGCGGTGTCGTGGGTGTCCCGGATGCTGTACATCACGCTCCAGCCCTTGGGGATCTGGAAACCCTGCGGAGGAGAGGCGGAGAGAAGAACGGAGTGGGTCAATCCTGCTGGAGAGGGAGCAGGAGGACGAGATAAAGGGATTTGGTTTCCATGGAATCCTGGGATGGTTTGGGTGGGGAAGGACCCTAAACTGATCCCGTCCCACCCTCCTCCATGGGCAGGGACACCTTCCACTGCCTCAGGGTGCTCCAAGCCCCATCCGACCTCAGACACTTCCAGGGATGTGGCATCCAAAATCCCTGGGCAGTTTGTGCCAGGCCGCACCACCCTCACAGTTTTCCCATTTTCCCATTTCCTGCTTATTCCCGTTTCCTTTGGGTTTATCCCTCAAGTGTGATGCAGATTTAAAGGCAAACCAGACAGCACAGCACAGCGAGATGCGAATCCTGGCTTTATTCCTGCCTCCATCCCAAGGATTCATGGGATGATCCATCCATTTATTTGCTTTGTGGTCACTGGCAGGAGCTGCCTACCGGGAACCCCGTGGTGCTGAGCAGGGGAAGCAGCTTCTCCCGTGCCATGCCCCACACATCAGCCAGCCCTTCCCAGAGCATCCCAGAGGATCCCAGAGGATCCCACACCCCGCTGCCTGTCAGCACCACACACCCAACACCCACGTCGGGGCCCGGGTGATGAGAAATGGGGTGGATTTATCATCCCCTGAGCACTTTAAAAGGTCTCTGACTCAAACCGCTGCATTAGGAGGATTTACAGTGACAAGGCAGCTCCCGAGATTTTGTTTTGCTGGGAGGAAATTCCAGCCACGGCGGTGACTAATCCGCCTGTCATCCGGCAGCCTGGAGATGCCCTTTGCTGTAAACCTTTCCCCTGTCACACCCCAGCTCAGAATCTGGCGTCACTGTCACGAGCTGGGCTTTGAAGCATCGCACCCGTCTGCTCTTTGACAGCTCCAGCGCATCCCTTGCTGCACATCCCGTCACTGCTGGATCTGGAGCAAATCCAATTGCCAGAATCACGGAATTAACCAGGCTGGAAAAGCCTCTGGGATCATCAAGTCCAAGCTGTGACCTAACACCACCTCATCCACTAAGCCGTGGCACTGGGTGCCACATCCAGGCTTAAACCCCTCCAGGGATGGTGACTCCACCACCTCACCCCATTCCAATGCCCAACCACTCTTCCTGGGAAGAATTCTTTCCCTAATATCCAGCCTAAACTTCCCCTGGTGCAGCTTAAGGCTGTGTCCCTCTGTCCTGCCACTGCTTGCCTGGGAGAAGGACTTAATCAGGCAGGACTTCATTTATCCCCTCAGAGGTCTCCTCTAATCCAGGCTCAAGCGAGCTGGGCTGTTTTGGGCAGCTCAGGGTGCAGCAGTACTCACGTCGAGCTCGAAGGTCTGCAGCACCGTGCGGTACCCCCCGGAGATGGGGGTGAAGAGCCGGAGAACCTCCTTGATGACGCAGTCCAGGTACTGGAGGCCGTTGATGTTGTCCAGGCGCAGGGAGCCCTCGCAGATGCAGCCGTTGTGGAGGATGCCTTTGCTCCGCAGCTCCTCCCGCAGCTTCTCCAGCACCCGCGGGTGTTTGAGGAGCTGCATGATCAGGGAGGTGCTGGCACTGGCCGTGGTGGCGTAGGCGGCGAAGATCAGCTCCAGGGTGCCGTCCTGGGGGCGGCAGAAGAGCCGGGGTGAGACACGGGGGTGGTGGGGCAGAGGGGCCACCAACCTCAGCACGCCGAGGTGCCACGGGGTGTGCTTCTCCCCAAAAAGCTTTCCAGCCCGGCCTTGGAATTGTGGGATGGTTTGGGTTGGATGGAACTTAAGGATCACCTTGTTCCAACCCCAGGGACACCTCACACCATCCCTGGGTGCTCCAAGCCCCAGTGTCCAACCTGGCCTTGGGCGCTCCCAGGGATGGGGCAGCCACAGCTTGTCCCAAAAAACAGCTTCTCCAGGGATTTAAGATCCAAAGGGGCCAAGTGACCTGAGGAAGGATCACGTCACAGAGCTGGGGGAGGGAAAAACGGAATGTGGCCTCCAAAGGGAGATGGATTCTCCTGGGTGATTTTCCTCCCACCAGGATGAGTGAGGGACATCTGGGCAGAGTTTGTGTCCATTGTTAATGGCCCTGGACACTTCTGGGGATGGGGCAGCCACAGCTTGGTCACATTTAACTGGAAGGTCACTCCTTGGAGAGGCACCACGAGGAGCTTACACAGAACCCCTGAGGATCAGACAAAAGCCCAGGAGATGGCTCCTGGCATGCCATGGCCCAGCTGCAGATCAGGACCTGCTGAGGGGCTCCTGTGCCCTGCGAAGGAGGCACCAGGAAAAGTGGAAGGGACAAGGGATGCAGCTGATCAAGGATTCCGTTGTGACCAGGGAGGTTTGGGTTGGATATCAGGAAAAATTTGTTCCCAGAAGAGAGGCCAAGCGTTGGAAGAGGCTGCCTGGGACAGTGATGGAGTCACCATCCCAGAAAGCCTCTAAAAACTGAGTGGCTGTGGAATTTCATCGTCTGGTTTAGTGGGGATGGAGGTTGGCCTTGATGATCTTGGAGGCCTTTTCTCAGCTTAATGATTCCATGGAACACTTTGTAGGAAGGGCTGGGCACAGCCAGCAAATGGATAGAGCAACTGGTTTGGATCCACCACACCAGCATCCACCTGCACGTCGTGGTCCCCCAGCTCATCTCAGGTGTGCCCCAAAAATTCCCCCGTGGAGCATCCCACGCCTTTCCCTGCAGGAAGGCCCTGCCCTGAGCAGAACCATGCCAAGGTGGCCCCAGGAAGAGCTTTACCTTCAGCTCCTGCATGGTCAGCTCCTTGCCGTGCTCCTTCCCGCTCTCGATCAGGATGTCCAGGGCGTCGGCATAGTCCTTGCCCTGCGTGTTCTGCAGCTTCTCCTGGATGGCTTTTTCCAGCCCCTTCTGCAGCGTCTCCCGGGCCCGGATTCCCTGTGGAGCAGGAGGAGGTCAGAGCACACCACCAGCAGCACCTCGCCCATCCCAGGAGCTGCAGACGTGCTCAGGACAGGTCCAAGCCATAAAAGCAGAGGCTCAGAGAGGGGTGTGAAGATGTTGGAGGTGTCCCCTGGGCAGGAGGAGTAAAGCCGGAGTGGGGGAGATCACAGGAGGAGTAATCAACACCTAGGTGTAAATGACAGGTCTGGGCTGGGAGCCCCTGTGCGGCACCGGTTCACAGCCCCCGGCTCCTCCTGGGATGCATGGAAATCCCTGGGAAAATCGCCCCTCAAAGGAAAGCCCATTCATCCCAGAGAATCCTCTTCCCCAGCAATTTGATCACCTGGTCCCAGTAAAGCAATTCCTACGGGAGCGCAGCTGCTCGGGGCTAACCTGCTGCTGGGAGTGATTCCGGACTCCCAGGGGATGGAGTCGTTCCCGTGGGCAAACAGCAATAAAAAAGATTTGCAGGGATATCACAAAAATTAATCTTGGACCCCCTGTATGTCTGTTATCAAAATTTGCCATGGAAAAAAAAAAATATGATTTTATGTCTATTTTTTGTTTTCATTTTGCATCATTCATCAAAAAAAAACCAAACCTGGACTAGTCCAGGAATTAGAAGGACCTGCTTTAGTTTTGGGAATTAAAAGGATCTGTTTTAGTTCCTGGAATTACGAGGGCCTGTTTCACTCCAAGGACAGGAGGGAATTAAAAGGAGAAGGGGCCCACAAACTAAAAAAATACAAGCAAATTACCAAACGAGGAAAAACACTAATTAAACCTGGGCAAGTCCTGACTATCTTCTGTTATCAAACCACTCCAACCACCAAGGAACGCATCCACTAAATTAGGAATTGTGGCCCTAAGTGGGCCTTGAGTTCAGAAGATGAGAAATCCCACCGAGAACGGGGAAAGGCGCGGATTAATCACCTCCCGTTAATTAATCGGCGTTATCAGGGTAGGGAACCCGACCCGGCTCTCACCCTCCTGTAGCCGCTGAAGGGCAGATCCACGGGCAGGGAGAAGACATTCTCCACGAACTGCTGGTAGACCTCGAAGAGGCGGCCGAGCTCCTCGTCGGGGATGCGGAAGCCCAGCAGGACGCGGATGGCCATGCGGAACGTCAGCTTCTGCGCCTCGTGGTACACGTTGATGGGCTCGGGCTCGCTGCTCCACGCCCTCAGGGTGTCCTTGATCACCAGCTGGATCTTGGGGAGGTAACTCTCCAGAGCCTCGTGGCTGAAAATCTTGGAGAAGACCTAGGGGAAACAGCAAGGAGAGGTTTGTCCACAGCCCCAGCACACTTGGCCTTCTCCGAGGTGTCCTACAGGGAGTTGTCACCGTTCCAAGCTCTTCATCCGATTCCTAAAAAAGCTGCCAGAGACACCTGAGATTCCCACCACGGCCGTCACAAGTGACGGGGAATAACGGAGCAAAGCGGGGATGGGAGGCATTCCTTCATCCCACGTGTGGCAGGAGGGACGGAGCCAGCTCTCCACGTCCAAAGGATCCCAGTTCTGTTCATCCCGTGGTCTGGGTGTCACTAATTCACCTTTTCCACAGGGATTCTCCAGTGTCCAACGCGGACAAACACAACGGGAAACACAACTCTCCCAGCGGGACGCACTGACAATTCCTCCCACCTCTCCACCACCTTTTTTTTTTTTTAATTTTTTTTTTTCATGGATGCAAATCGAAGCAAAATAATTATTTTGGAGCCTTTAGGATCTCTGTGGAATCTGGCTGAACTCCGGCAGGGGTTCAAGCGGGGAAGAGCCTCTGCACGTACGCAGAGGCCGCGATCGCCCTCAGCTCATTTCCTTGGGAAACCAAGGAGAAAAAAAAAAAATTCCTGATGTCAGCAGCCAGCGTTAATTTAAGCTCTGCGAGTAAACAGTGAGCAGGACTGGGCCTCCCCAGGTTCCCCACGCTAACGGCTCCTTACTCCAATTTTTTTCCTCCAATTTGGGCCCGGGCCCGCGCGAGGAGCTCAGCAATGCCAGGAATGTCCCTTCCCAGCACAGCAGCGCTTTCATTCGGCATTCCCGCCGCATCCCTCCCCGAGCGAGGGGGGAAAAGTGCTGTTTGTTTATTTTTTATTAACCTACACGCACGCACGGGGCAGGACGCACACGCACCGCAGGCCTCCAGGAAAATCCAATTAAGCCAGGACTCCAAGGAGGGAGCTGCGCGCCGGAGCCTCCACCGGTGGCCGCTTCCCGGCGGGGATGGAGGCGAGGTGGGGGGGCTGCCAAGTTATCAACCCACCGAGAGGAGCGAAATCAAAGCCGCCCCCTCTTTTCCATGAGCGCCGGGCTCGCCGGAGCTGTAAATGTGAGAATTTCCTCCGCAGTCAGCACTCCAAGGGAAAGGTAATATTTTCCTGGCTGCGACCCCTCATTGCTAATGCCCGGCGTTCCCTGGGAGTTTGTTTGGTGAAAAAACACCTCTGTCCCCCTCGCAGCTCCGGGCAGGAGGCTCCGGAGGCTCCACAAGAGCCGCTTCGCAGCTCCCCGCGTTGAGCCCCGACTAAAGCCCAGCGCACGGCGGGCCCGGCGCGGAGCTTCCCGTGACAATCCCGGGATGGGAGGATGGAGAGGGAAGAGAATCCCAGCAGATGAGCCCGGGCACAGGGAGCCATCCCTGGACGGGCGCGCGGAGCCGAGGCATGAATGAATGAATGGACGAGAGGAGGAATCAATGAATGAATGAATGAATGAATGAATGAACAGCGGGGAGCGGGAGCACGGCGAGGGCGCGGGACGGGGCGGCGGCGGCCGCCTCCCGCCAGAGCCGCTCCGGAGCCTGGAAAGGCAGCGGCGTTCCGGCTTTTCCTGCTGCAAAAAGCGGCAGGAAAGGCGGGAGGGGGCAAAGCCGAGACCCTCGGCTGCGTGGGGAAGGTGGGAAGGGGAACGGGGAAAGGAATAGGAATGGGTGGTTCCTTTGTCCACGAGCAGGACACCGGGTTTGGTGCAGAACCAGGATCCGTGAGCCCCTACACAGGGATAGGACAAGACCACCTGGGTGGGGCTGGCAAAGGGACACTGCTGTGCCCTCATCCAGCTCTCACCTGCCCTTCATCCATGCGGAGGAGCTTGGAATAAGGACAGAGGCTCCCAGTGAATGCCCCAAAATATTTCTCGTGCCTCAGTTTCCCCAGCTGGAAGCAGAACCAATGAGGCGACAGCCTCGGCTTTAGGAGCACCGGGTCTACATCCCTGCTTGTAGCCACATCCCAGTGGAGGTGGCCTTTGGGGCTCCTGGCCTTGTCCATCCCCAGCATCTCCCACAGGAGAAGCACCTGGGGACCCCCTGAAGAGAGGACACAGCCCCCCCCAGACGTGCCTCTGGTCCCAAAACAGCTGCCGAGAAGTGGGGAGCTGGATCCACACCCCTGGACACAAGCCCGGCTCCCAGGAGAAAGGATCCTGTCCTAAGGATGGGTGTGAACAGAAGGGGAGATCCTCTGGAAGAGAAAACCGAGCCCCTAAATGGAATCAGCACAAACCCGACCAGGCGGAGCATTGAGCGCTGGGGGGCGAGGGGAATTTTGTTCTTCCTCTGCAATTTTGGGAGCTCTCCTGGTGCCAGGGGGCTCCCCCAGCCCGCTGCTCCCTGGAGCTCGCAGGCACTGCCCGAGCCCCGGCCGCGCTGCTCCGTCCCGGCCGCGCTCGCACCGCCTAATCCCACATGTCAGCAGATCCTTCCCCGGCCAGACACAAGTCTGGATCCCCTTCCAGTCACCTCCAGTTCAACCCTGCATCTTTCCAGTTGATTAAAAAGGAGGAGAAGGCAGCCAACTTTCCCCGACGAACCCCGGCGCGTTCCTAGCCTAAAATTCCTGCGCCCTCTAGTGAAGTCGAGCCGAGCGGCTCGGCTGCTCCAGGAGCGAATCCAGGCAAAGCCGAGGAGAATCGGGGCAAAAAAAAAAAAAAAAAAAAAAAAAAAAAAAAAAGTTGTTCCAGAGCTGCCAAGAGGCAAAATCATCTCTAAGCTCAGCTTTGTTAACCCTGAGATGCCACAGCCCGGCTGTGATGGCACCCAGCCAGAAGGGCTCGCAGCAGTGCTGGGACTTTTTGGGGACGCTGGGAAGAGCCCCCAGTTTTTCCACGTTGGGGGATGTCCCGAAAGAGCCAAATCTGGGAATTTGCTCCATCCCAGGGCGTTCATTCCCACCGTGCACCCACACCAACAGAGACCCCACCACCCAGCGAGCCTGGCTGGAACCTTCCCGCTCCACCTCGCATGGAAAAAGGATATTTAAGGATTTATGGTTTTCCAAAGGCAGAAAATGTCTTCCAGTGCCGTGTGACAGCAAAGTGTCACACGGCAAAGAACGCCCCAGCCGTATCCTTACGCCAAGGAGAGGGAATTTGAGGGAATTCTGTGAGCTCCAGCAGTGATTCCACGCATGGCTGGGGCGTGGGGGACCGGGTTTCCCACGGCTTTCTCCTTCCTGCTCCAAGCACCAGCACCAATCCCTGCCTTTGGCCATCCATGATTTCCAGGCCCCTCGCTCCCACCTGGCACATCCTCCCAAGAGAGGGAACAGAGCTTCCCCTTCCTCCCTTCCAGGAGGAAAATTGAAATTTTGGGATCAGCCACCTGCACCCCATCCAGCCTAGAGCCGCTGGCCCGACCGAAGCGAGGCGGGATGAGTCTGGAAAAGTTTTCAGGAACCAATTTGGCACCTGCCGGAGGTTTGGCTGGCAGGAGACGTCGGGAAGCATCCAAAGCAACATCCCAACCTGGATTCGTCCTGACTCTTCCCACGTTTCCAAATCCCAGGCTGTGCTTGTCCCAGCCCTGTCCCTTCACACATTACCCTGGATGCCTGCCCCTCTCCCGAGCCCATTCCCAGGCTCCAGCGGGCTTGGAAACTGGGATAGTTTTGGAGCTGGTTCATGGGCAAGAGGCCATCCTGGTAGTGGGAGCATGAACAAAGGGAAAACACAGCAGAAAAGCTGGAAAGGCACCACAAAAGGAGAGAAAATTCCAAAAAATCCCATTCCTGCCTGGACACTGTTTATAAAAGGTTCAGCCTTTGCATGCAGCAAAGAACCGATTCCTTTTCTCCCCTTTTTTTCCCTGGAAAATGGAGCACATGGAAGGCTCCATCCTGGAGGGATCCAGGCTCTCCAACGGGAGTCTGGGAACAGGAGCTGGAGCCTCCAGTCTGAAAGGAACGACGTGCCTTTGCCAAAGGCACTTGCACTGAAATTCGAATGATTCCCAAAAATCCCTGCTGAGAAAAATGGAAGGATCATTTCAGATCCTTGGGTCATGCCATGCACCTTCGAGGGTTGTCCCTATACTTGATTTTTCCATGTTTAAATAAAAAAAGGATTATGAGAAACTGCAGCATTTCCAGTCAAGTTCAGAATAAAATTAAGGCCAAGACCTGCATTTCCCCACGACTCAAAAATCTCCACATTTAAGAATCTCTCCTACAAATCCCCCACATGGCATGGGAGGATTCTGATCCCAAACCCTTCAAGGCCTTGGTTTCGATCCCAAACCCTTCAAGGCTTTGCTTTCGATTCCAAACCCTTCAAAGCCTGGCTTTCGATCCCAAACCCTTCAAAGCTGAGAGGTTAAAGGGGCTGTGAGGGAAAGCCAGGACCAAGCAGGACCTGCCTCAGCAGCCCCTCTGCAAAACTGCCTCAGTCTCCCAAAAATTCCACCCCCAGCAAAATTCCATCAAGAAATTTCAGCTCCTCAGCCAAATTTATGGAGACACGAAAAAGCACTGGGATTCACTGGCTTGGGAATGCTGCTCTGAGTGTCCTCTCCCTTTTATTCATGGAGAAAAAGGAGAACAAAATTCACCTTACGCTCCTCGAGGAGGGAGAATGATCCCATATCCATGGATGTCGCGACAAAGAAATGGGAGCTGTGTCCAGAGAAGAGGGATCAGAAAGGTGGGATCAGCTGGCCAGGATCCAGCTGGGATCCCTGTGGATGGAGCCTTTGGCTGGAGTCGTGGGGAAGGAGAATCCCACAAACCCAGCGGGCGCGGTCGGAGCTCTCATTGCTCAGGGAATCCTCAGGGAATGGTTTGGGTTGGAAGAGACCTTGAGGACCATCTAATTCCAACCTCTGGGATGGGCTATCCCGGCTGGTGATGGATTGCTGCCTGTGCTGTGGGCATCAGAGAGTCCCTGGAGATGAGGAGGGGGAGAACAGCTTCCCAGAGAACCAGAGGAAGTGAAATATTAGGAGAAAAATCCCAGTTTTTACCGAGCTGATGTGTTTTCCTGGAGCACGGAGAGAGGACAAGAGGGAAGGATCCCTACGGGTTTAAGTAGCCTAGAGCAGGGACTCTCCTAGGGACAAAGCCAGACTTAAAAAGAAACCAGTCCTTGGTCCTGCCAAGAATTCCAGAAACCGGGAACAGGGCAGAGCGAGAGGTGGCCACGCTCGGGAGGAGATGAGTGAGGAATTCCCAATCCATGGTGCAGCCACTTCATCCCAAAGGAATAAAAACCCCTTCCAGAGCACGCACGTGGCAGGACTAAGGGAAAAAAAGCTTGGAAAAGGGATTCCTCCAAGGAAGCCCCGAGGATTGCAAGAGCTCCGTGGGATGAGCGAACACCTGAGGAGCTCCTGCAGACCAGGTGAGGACTAAAGCTCCCCCAGGAAGGAGGTGACAGGGGCTGAGGTGACCCCACAAGGCAATCCCAACTTAAGGCCACCCTGTGAGAAGAAGGAGGCTGGAGAACCAGCAGCTGAGAGAGATTTCACGGGAAAAATTCCAAAATTCCAACTGGGAAGTGACAGAGAGAGCTGCGTTACCACCAGAGGGGTAAGTGGAATGTCACGAACCACAGCCGAGGAGATTCCTTGAGCTGCTGGGGAGGATGGATGGAGAAAACAAAGGGACCACGGTGCAGGATGGATCCTGACTCCCTGACATCCCTGCAATTTGTTCCTTGTCCCTCACATCCCTGGGATTCGCTCCCCATCCCTCCGGAAGTGGAGCCTGGATTGCAGCTCCACCCCGCTCAGAGCCCAAGGAGGGGCTTCGCCTCCTCCCTGCCTCCCAGGACACCCAAAAATTCCCACCCTGGATGGCACGGGAAGGTGGAAAACCCAACTTTGGAGACATGCAGCTCCCGGGGTATCCCATAGCCGGAATGCTGCTCCACCAGCACAGCGGGCTCGGAGCTTGCGGGGAGTTTAGGGGTGGAAGGAATTCTGAAATCCCCCCAAGTTCGTGTTTTAGCCAGGAGCTCCTCCATTTGGCAATTTTTTTTTTTCTTAGTAATTCCCTTGGAATTACTCTGGATTTAAACCCCTGGAGATGACAGCACTGCTTGGTCTGAAGTCAAGGAGCCAACCCAGCCCAGGGATTCTTCACCCATCCTTCAATCCATGGAAGATTTTCCCTGCTCCAGAGGCTTTTCCCCATGGATTAAGACTCCCAGGGCTCGGAGAAGGGGCTGGAGCTGATGGCAGCTGGAATTCAGCCTATTTGGTGTAATTTTGGGAGCTGGCTCCGATGGATTGGGATGGTTTCTCTTCCACCACGGGTGCACAGAATAGGCTGGGAGGGTTGGATAGACATGGGAAA
>VWZV01014304.1:90376-189935 GCA_013397155.1 Irena cyanogastra
TCCCCCTTTGCCTTAATCCTAAACACCCTCCCCTAATTACCAGTGGTAATTAACCTCGCAACGATTTCCTCAGTGCCCCCACCACATTTTGGGGTCTTTTTCTATTTCGTTTTATTCCAGGGGGGGATTTTCCTGCTCTCCCTCCCCGCTGCTTCCCAGGCCAGGCCGGGTGACGCCGCTTTTTCCAGGGCTGCCCCCATTGTCCAGGAGGCTCCAACCCCCCCAAAAAAATTCCCTTTTTCCCCCCCTCCCCGGGGCGGCAGCAGGGACCGGGGCCGCCCGCTCGCCGCCCCGCCTTTGCTTCAGATTACAGGAAAAACAAAAGTTCTTTGAGTTCCCCCCTTCTCCCGCGCCCCCTCCTCGCCCCTCCCCGCCTGGGTCCGCTCCGCTCCCGGTGGGAGCGCAGGGAAGGGGGGCGGGTGTCCCCTCACCCCTTTGTTTTTGGGGTCACCCCGGGGGGGATCCAGGCTGGAGCCCCTTCCCCGCATCCCCCCCGAGCTGGGATCCCCCCGGAGCATCCCGGTGCGGCAGCAGCGATCCCAATTCCCGCATCCTTGGGGACCCAGCCCCGCCCCCCCGCTCCCCGTTCCCGGGGACGGAGCCCCCCCCCCAGTCACATTCCATGGGAATTCCCGTCACCGCCACGGCTCATCCCGGTGCAGGGACCCCTCCTCTCCCCCCGCCCGTGTCCCCGGGCTGGGATCCCCCTCGGGAGCGGGGATCCCTTCCTGGGCCCGGAGTCCCCCCGAGCCCGGGCGGGCCCCGCGCCCCCCCCGCCGCCGCCGCCGCTCACTCCCGGCCCTACGGCCCCACCCGGTGGCGGCCGCGGGTACTGCAGGAGGCGGCAGGTGGAGGTGGCCGTGTCCCCTCCCTGTCCCCTCCTGTCCCTTCCCTGTCCCCTCCCTGTCCCCTTCCTCTCCTCCCTGCAGGGTGTCCCTGGGCTCGGCCCCAAAGCTTCTCCGAAGCATCTTCCCGAAACTCCTGCCCAAAGCCTCTTCCTGAATCCCTCACCCAAATCTCCCCATCCCAAAGCACCTTCCCGGAAAATATTCCCAAAAAGCCTTCCCGAAAAACCTTGCCAATAAACCACCCCAAAATGCTTTTTCAGAGTTTCTTCCCAAAGCGTCTCCCCACAAGATTTGCCCCAAGTGGCTCCCAAAGCGCCTCACGCTTTCCCAAAACACCTTCCCAAAGCATCTTCCTGAAGCCTCTTCCCAAAATATCTTCCCAAAATTCTGGCCCGAAGCGACTCCCAAAAGGATCTTCCCCAAGCACCTCGCTCTCTCCCAATGCACCTTCCCAAAACCCGTTCCCAAATAATCTTCCTAAAAACTGTTCCCAAAGCATTTTCCCAAAATTTTCCCAAAGAATGTTCCTAAAACACCTGCTCCAGGCACCTCACACCTTCCCAAAATTCCTTCCTGAAGCCCCTTCCCGAATCATCTTCCCAAAAATCCTGCTCCAAGCACCTCACACCTTCCCAAAACTCCTTCCCAAAATGATCCCTGCCCCCAGTGCCGGCCATGGAAAACACCCCCTGGAATTGCCAACAGGAAGACCTCCCCTCCTCTTCCTTTTCCATGGAAAAATCCATCCCTGGGATGCTCCTGGCCTCCCCAAAGCAGCAGAATTCCCATCCCGAAATCTCCCACTTCTTTCCAAGTGGAAAAGCCCCTCCAAGGAGCAGGGAAAGGGGCAGGAATGAGGCACCGGTGTGGAATTCCATAAAAATTCTATGGAAATGTCTAATATTTATTTTTCCACTGGAAAATAAGGATATAATTTCCACTGGAAATTCAAGGATAAAGAAGGAAATCCTGAAAAAAAATAAAATTTGTGGAGTTTAAAGGGTTTCTCTTGGAGCAGATTCTCACCCTCTGGAGGTAAATCCAGGCTTTTCCAAGGCCGGACTTTCAGCTCAGGCCAGGTCCATGGGATGCAGCTGCAGCATTCCCAACTTTTCATGGAGCCTGGGGAATTTTATCATCCCCAAACAAAGCCAAGGGGCTGCGAAATCGCAAATGGGGTGGGGAAAGCACCGGGGCAGCAACAATTCCCGAGGGAGAGGATTTCCCATCGGGAATGGGAACACGGGATCTCACCCCCCAGGATGGGTTTGGGGCTCAAATCCCAAATCCCAGCCTCCAATCCTGCTTTTCCCACGGGGTTGGACCCCGAAGTCCAATTTTGCGACACGAACGAGACCCTGAATTCCAGCCTTGGGAAAACCGGGGAATTTCGGTGCCAGGAGGGAACAACGTTCCCGTAGGAAAAGCTCCCTCCAGGCTCTCCCTGTGCCTGGGCCGTAAAGCACCAAAATTCCATTTTTCCCCCAAAATTTCCTGGGATTTCCCGTGCCACTGCTCTCCCTGCAGCTCCCGAGAATCCCAGCGCTGTTCAATTCCAGCTGGAGAGAGCAGCAGAGAGTCCCGGAGGTCGCACCCGGAGCAGCATTCCCGGGATTTCCCCATTCCCAGGGAACCGGGGGAAGCTCTGCCTCCCCAGCTCACCCCAAAAGAGGCGCCGGGGTCTCTCCCCGCACACAAGCCAAAATTCCCAGTGGGAATTCTCCTTCCCTGTTTTCCTCTCCCTGGCACAGGCGGCTGCACCCCCTCGGCCGCGCGGGTGGATTGGATTCCCTGAGAAAATTCCAGAGGCGCTTCCAGGTAAAATTCCTTTTTAATTCCATTTTTTTTTCCTTTACCAAAATCCCTTCTAAAATCACAATTTTATTTTTCTCCTCCTCCCAGGCTTCCTCACATCCCTTCCCTTTTTTTTTCCCACACCCCAATTCCCCCTTTTCTTATCCAGGTAAAACTTTCCCAAAGGGGAAACCGGGAAAAACTTGGAAGGCAGAGATGGAATTTTCAATTTTTGTGTCTCACTCCATGACTTTTTTTTTTTTTTACCTCATCCCATGTGTAATTTCAAAAATTTAATTGAAAAACCTCCCAATTCATCCAAATATCTTTAATTTTCCAGCCGGGATTTCCTGATAATGATCCATTAGGAATGTTGATCCCGTTTTTTCGCTTTGATTGTGGGGTTAATTTCCATTAATTAATATTAATTAACAGTTTCAGAGCTGATTTTTTAATAATTGGGATGCACCACGAGCTCCTTTCCTGCTCTCGTCCACCTGCAGAGGTGAAGCTCAGGAGGGCAGAATCCATGGAATTTTACATTCCAGAGGAATCCCAGCTCCAGCCCCTTCAGAACTGAACCTCTGCCCCTTCCAGGCTGAGCGGGGAAATCCCACCCCAATCCTGACAGGAAAATCAGGGAATTCCAGACTGGAAGCAACCTTAAACATCCCATTCCAACCCCGCGCCCTGGGCAGGGACAACTTCCACAATCCCAGGGATTTGTATCCAAAAATATTTCATTTTTGTACCTTGTCCTCCAATTTGATTGAATTTTTGCTCCCAAATCTCCAACTGGATTTTTTTTTTCACCCAAACATTTCATTTCAACATTTCAACTTGGAATTTTTGCATCCAGGCTTTCAACCTGAATTTTCTTTTTGCAGCCAAGCTTCCAGCTGGAATTTTTTTGCACCCAAGCCGCTGACTGGAATTCTTCACAGCCAAATTCCAATTTCTTTCCCTTACCCCGCCAAAACTTCCCAATTAATTTTTGCTCCTTCCTCAATTTTGCTCTTTTCCCCCCCAAAAAACTCTGCCGGGGTTTTGGGAGCCGCTTCTCCCGCTGGAAGCAGAATTCCACCACTTCCCATGGCTGGGAACAGGCCCTCAGTCCTGCTCTGGGGCTTTGCTTCCCGAAATATCTTTTCAAACCGGGCGCCTTTCCATCCCTGCACTGAAATTTGGGAATTGTCATCGCCGCTTTTCCCACCCTCTGGATGAACAAACAACCACCACCCCCTCGGGAAATCCCGCGGATATTCCAGGATTTCGGGCGCGGTCGGACGCGGCAGCATCCCAAACCCCAAACCCCACCTGGACAAATCCCCGGGAGGAAAATCCCGATTATTTCCGCCACTCACCCAACCTCCAAGTCCAAGTTTGGCCCCGGCGGCCGCTTCCCACTCCCGGGAAAACCCGGAGCGTTTTATAGCGTGGGAGCCGGGGTGGTCCCCGCCCACAGGGGGAAAGTGCCGCTGGAAAATGAGGATTCCCAAGGATTTAGGGACGATGACAATGTCGAGCTTCCCTCCCCGAGCCTCCGGCCTTGGCCTCGTCGCCCCGCTCCCAAAATTCCACTTTGTAAATCCCAAAGGCTCCAAGAGATCCCTCAATGGGGGCTCCCCAGCTTTTACCCATCCTGGGGGTTTTCCCTCCTTTTCCCTCTTTTTTTCCTGTCTTATTTTCCTTATTTTTTCCCCTCTTCTTTTTCTTTTTTCTATTTCTTAAAAATTATTTCCCCCTTTTCCCTCCCCTCAGTTTTGTCCCTTCTTTCCCTTACTCTTCTTTATTCCTTTTTTCTTCTCCTTTTCCCCTCTCATTTTGTCCCTTCTTTTCCTTCTTCTTTTTCCCCTTTATCTATTTTTTCTTTTTTCCTTATTTCCCCTTCTTTCCCCCTTCATTTTCTCCCTTCTTTTTATTCTTCTTTTTCTCCTTCATCATATTTTTACTTATTTCCCCCTCATTTCTCCCTTCTTTTCATTCTTCTTTTTATCCTCTATCTTCTTTTCCCCCTTCATTATTTGATCATTTTCCCCTTCTTTTTTCTCCTTTCCCCCCTCATTTTTCTTCTTTTTCCCCCTCTTTTCTCTCATTTTTCTTCTTTTTCCCCCTCCTTTCTCTCATTTTTCCCATTCTATTTCTCCCTTTTTCCCCCTCTTATTTTCCCCCTTTTCCCCCTCTTAGTTTCCCTCTTTCCCTCCTTATTTTTCCCCTTCTTCCACCCTTTTTTTCTCCTTTTTTTTTTCCTTTTTTTCCCTTTTTTATTTTCCTGGTTTTGCCTCCGAAACCCGAATGTTTCTGCCTGGAGTTTATCAAATTACATTTGGGGACAAAGAGCTAAAGTGCATTTTCTTGAGGGCTTTGACAATTGGGGGAGCCAGCAAGGAAATGAAAAGAATGAGAGAAAACCAAAGGCTTTTGTCGGACACAGATCGGGAAAAGCCGCCCTTGGGGGGGCCCTTTCTTTCTGTTTCCCTTGGATTTCCTTCCCACTTTCTTTTCCCAGGTGTTAAACTCGGGGCTGTGGTGAAAAGCACGGAAAACCCCTTTGGATTGGGGAGGGCTGGAATGCTTAAATTCAGGTTTTTTCCTGGTTTTGGGGGGTTTTTTTGGTGGTTTTTTTTTTTTTAAACAAAATGCCAGTGTTTCAAAGGAAAATGAAGCCCCTTTGGAAATGTGAAGCTCCGAGATAATGACCGGATCGCTCCAGGACTGGATGGGAACAGGTGATGCTTTTTTCCTTCCTTTCTTGTTCCCATCTGTCCTTTGTTCCATAGGAGACCGGGGAGAGACAGAAACGAGATCATTTTGATATTCCCCCTTTTTGTGCATCCGCCTCTTCCCGAGGAGCACGGACGCGCCTTGGGCCCGCTCCAGGTGCTGCCGCAGGGGGGATGCCGGCAGAGCCGCGGAGAAACCCCACTAAAACCCCCTAAAACCTCGCTAAAACCCCACCAGAACCCCACTGAAACCCCAACAGAACCCCACCGAAACCTCACCAAAGTCCCAGTAAAACCCCACTGAAACCCCACTAAAATCCCAGTAAAACCCCACTGAAATCCCACTAAAAAACCCACTAGAACCCCACCGATCAGAACCTCACTAGAACTGCACTAGAACCCCAAATCCCAGTAAAGCCCCACCCCACCAGAACCTCACTAGAACCACACTAGAACCCTGCTGAAACCCCACTGAAACCCCTCTAAAACCCTACTGAAATTCCATTGAAACCCCACTAGAACCCCACTGAAACCCCAACAAAACCCCACCGAAAACCCAGTAAAGACCCACTAAAACCCCACCAGAACCTCACTAGAACTGCACTAGAACCCCACTGAAACCCCACCAGAACCCCACTGAAACCCCACTAGAACCCCACTGAAACCCCAACAAAACCCCACCGAAAACCCAGTAAAGCCCCACTAAAACCCCATCAGAACCTCACTAGAACTGCACTAGAACCCCGCTGAAACCCCACCAGAACCCCATTGAAACCCCAGTAAAACCCCACTAGAACCCCACAGAAACCTCACCAAAATCCCAGTAAAACCCCACCAGAACCTCACTGAAACCCCACTGAAACCCCAACAGACCCCCACCAAAACCTCACCAAAATCCCAGTAAAACCTCACTGAAACTTCACTAAGATTCCACCGAAAACCCACTAAAATCCCAGTAAAACCTCATCAAAACCCCACTAAAACCCCACCAAAACCCCATGGAAGCCCTACTGAAACCCCACTAAAGCCCCATGAAAACCCCACCAGAAACCCACTAAAACCACACCGAAATCCCACTGAAACCCAAGTAAAACCCCACTGAAACCCCATCGAAACCCCATTAGAACCCCACCAAGAAACCCGTCAAAACCCCAATGAAACCCCGCTGAAACCCCACCAGAACCCCACCGAAACCCCACTAGAACCCCACTGAAACCCCATCGAAACCCCATTAGAACCCCACCAAAACCCCAGTCAAAACCCCAATGAAACCCCGCTGAAACCCCACCAGAACCCCACCGAAACCCCACTAGAACCCCACTGAAACCCCATCGAAACCCCATTAGAACCCCACCAAAACCCCAGTCAAAACCCCAATGAAACCCCGCTGAAACCCCACCAGAACCCCACCAAAATCTCAGTAAAATCCCACTAAAACCCCACCAAAACCCCATGGAAGCCCTACTGAAACCCCACTAAAGCCCCATGAAAACCCCACCAGAAACCCACTAAAACCACACCGAAACCCAAGTAAAACCCCACTGAAACCTCACTGAAACCCCACCAAAATCCCATCGAAACCCCATTAGAACCCCACCAAAACCCCAATGAAACCCCGCTGAAACCCCACCAGAACCCCACCAAAATCTCAGTAAAATCCCACTAAAACCCCACCAGAACCCCACCAAAATCTCAGTAAAATCCCACTAAAACCCCACCAGAACTCCACCAAAATCTCAGTAAAACCCCACCAAAACCCCACTAAAACCCCACTGAAACCCCAAAACTCAACTTTTGATCTCTTAAAAACCCCAAAGCGGCCGGGCTGGGGCTGCTCTGACCCTGAGCTCCGGGCGGGCCCTCGGGAAGATGCTCCAGGGACAGCCCAACCCAAATCCAAAGAAATCCCTCTAAGAACGGGATTTTCCCGCTGGGTTTTGGTGGAATTTTACTCCAGGGGGTTTAATTCCAGTTTGGGCCCCACAATAAACAGGGCCCAGCCCGATTTATCCCCGCTCCCAATCCCTTTTCCTTCACTTTGTGGCCGCTCTCAACCCCTTTCCTCCCCCAAATCCTTCAATTCCTCCTCCAAATCCAATCCCAAGGGAGCAATCCCCTCGGAGCATCCCAAATTCCAAATTCCCTGCAGAAATTCCCATGGGGGCTGCACAGGGAAAGTTTTGAGCTTCTGTTCCCTTTTTTTTTCCCCCAGTTTGGAGAATTTTTCAGGATTTTCCCCTCACTTCTGTGTCGGATGAGCGGGGATGGAACTGGGAATATTTTCTGCGAATAATCCCAGGTATCCAGAGCTTCTCCTTAAGGTCTCTTAGTTTGGAATTTTCTCCAGGAAGAGGAGATCCTTGTCCTGAGTATGCCCTTTTTAAAAAAAAAAAATTAGAATTATTTATTAATTTCAGATAATTTATTTTATCTCCCTTTCTCTGCCAAACATTCTCCCCCCCAAAAAAAATCTCCTTTAAATCCCAACCCACCAGCACTGCCTGGGATTTATCCTGGTTTTCCAAATAATCTTCCTTATTTTTCTTTTTAAATCTGCTACCAGCAAATCCATCCTCCCAAATTTCAGCCCTTTTTCCAACCCATCCAGCTTTTCCATGGCCTGGATCTCCCCATAATTCCCCCAAAAAATTGGGATGTGAGGGGTTTGTGCATCCTTGCAAGATTCCAGCCCCCATTCTTATCCAGGAAAAGAAATCCTAGGGAATTTTCTCCCTTCATCCCAACACAAAATTCCAGGGAATGCAGGATGGGAAAATCCACAGATAAAATATCCATGGATACTTTTTAAAATGAGATTTTGGAGTTGTTGTTCAAACATTATTTATGTCCCAAATATTTGAATACAAAACCTGGACGAGGAGGCGACTCCAAGGGCCCACAGAATGGGAATATCCCAATGTTTGCTCTCTCCAAATCCAGCATTTCCTCCCCGCGAAGGGGGCCGGGACTTATCCCCTTATCCCAAATTTCCATCCTTCTCCCTGTGCTGGAGATTCCAACCTGCTCCCGCCCCTCTTCCCGACTGACCCCAAAATCCTTGGGAAAAGAGGATTTCGATCCCAAGAGCGTTTGTGGAGCAGGGATTCGCGGCTGGAGCCGAGCCCGTGTCACCTGCCCGTGGCTCCGCTCCTATCCCCGAATCCCGACAGTTTTCCTTGCTGAACCCACCAGGAAAACAGGGAAAAAGGGGCAGGAAAGAAAGGAAAGGAACCAAACCAAGCCCTAAACGCCAGCCTCATCCAGAGGAGATTCCAGGTGGGATTTGCTGCTGAAGCAAAGGGCTCCGTGCGCTTGAATACCAGCCTGGGGCTCCTCTTTCCTCAAGGACTCCCAAAATTCCACTTTTCCCTTCAGGATCTTTTTAAAATTCCCTTTTTTTGGCTCAAACAGCCAAAATTTCTGCCACTCCAGAGCCCACACCGGGTGAGGGACCCCCAACCCACCCCACAGGCCAAGGAGCCTCAAAAAGAGGGAAAAACCTCTGGAATGAGGCCTTGGTGCAAGGGTGTCACCCTGAGGACAGAGGTGGCCCAGAAAAGTGGGATTGGGAAGGGATGGGAGCCTGTTCCACATGGA
This sequence comes from Irena cyanogastra, assembly GCA_013397155.1. Classification (NCBI taxonomy): domain Eukaryota; kingdom Metazoa; phylum Chordata; class Aves; order Passeriformes; family Irenidae; genus Irena; species Irena cyanogastra. Next base: position 99,339 of record VWZV01014304.1, read on the forward strand.
ATAAGTGGGATTTTTATCAAAGCAAGAAGGGATTTTCTTCTCCATTCCCAGAAAAAAAGTGAGGGAAGTTTGTGAGTGAGGAAGGGATTGGGGAAAAGGAAGAAAAAAAGACTTTTCCAGATCAAATTTTTCCTGGTTTGGGGGAAGTTTTGGGAAGCTTGGGGGAGCTTTCCACTTCCCTGAAGGATGTGGAATGAAGCTGAAAGCACCACGGCTCCGTTCCTTCCAAAATCCCTCATCTCCTTTCCAACACAACCACTCTGGATCTTCCAAACTGCTGATGGGGGCTCGTGGTTCCAAGGAAACACAGCGGCCCCGTGGAAATCCATGGAATAAATCAGGATCTCACTCTGGCTGATGCTGGCTCCGAGGATTTCTCCACATCCCAAAACACAGGAAAGGTTTCTCCAGGTCATCCTTAGGATCACCGAGTTCCAGCGAGGTTTTCCCATTCAGGGATTAGTTTTTCTTTAAGGAAAACTTGGAGAAACTTCTCTTCCTTTAGGGAAAACTCAGAAACTTCCCCTTTTTAAGGAAAACTCAGAAACTTCCCTTCCTTTTAGGAAAACTCACAGAAGTTTATCTTCTTTTTAGGAAAACTCAGAGAAGCTTCCCTTCTTTTTAGGAAAACTCATAGGAACTTCCCTTCCTGTAAGGAAAAATCACAGAAACTTCCTTTCTTTTTAGGAAAATTGCTTTAAAATCAAAATTGATCCATGCTCCCAGTTAAAAATCAGGGGAATAAATTCATGTTTAGTTTGAGCTATTTTCAGAACTTCCAGAAGGCAAAATTCATTATCCTGCACAGGATATCCCAGACTGAGGATGGAAAGAGAAACCAGGAGGATTTTAGGAGAAAACCCCCATTTTCCTGCATGGAATATCCCAGACTGAGGACAGGAATGGGATTTAGGATTTTAAGGAATGAGTGGGGTGCTGGTGTGGGATAACCAGGGGTGTTGCCCCCTTTAAACATCCTCAACCCGAATAAATCCCCAAATGAGCCTCAGACATTCCAGATGGGGAGACCTCAGGACGAATCCTTTGCCCAGAGATTTCCAGGGACCCGGGACCTGGGCAGGAAGTTGTTAACATTTGGGAATGAGGAGGTACCTGCACAAAACCCCTGGGTCAGAGCTCATTTGCATTCATTAAGAGCCCAGGGTGATTAGCAGAGCCCTCCCCCCTCACCTGCCCTGCAAGGTCCCTCTCTCCGCTGGAGCTCCAGCGATCGCGGCCGATCGGGTGACAGAGCAAAGAATTCGCTCTGAAAGGAGATTCATCCCCAGGGTCCGGCGCGGAGGCCTCGGAAGAGGCGGCTCCGCTCCGCCGGGATGTGTCCGGGTTCTGCCAGCCCCTGCTGCCGCCCGTGGAGCGGGACATGGGGATGAATCATCGGGATATTCCCAGGATAATCAGGAATTTTATCCCCCGTTGTGTCCTTCCTGCCTTGGCGTGGGAGATGGGGCCTCGATGTTGGCATGGGTTGAGCGTCTGCTTCGTGAGGCCATTCCCATCTCCCTGAGGCAATTCCCACCTCCATGAGGCCATCCCTGTGGCTCCAAGGCCATTCCCACCTCCATGAGGCCATCCCTGTGGCTCCAAGGCCATTCCCATCTCCCCAAGGCCATCTCCATGGCCTCAAGGCCATTCCTGCCTCCCTGAGGCCATTCCCATTTCTGTGAGGCCATTCCCACCTCTCCAAGGCCATTCCTGCCTTCCTAAGGCCATTCCCATCTCCCCGAGGCCATTCCCATTTCTTCGAGGTTGTCGCCATCTCCCCAAGGCCATTCCTGTCTCCTCGAGGCCATTCCCAGTCTCCTTGAGACCATCCCCGCTTCCACGAGGCCATTCCCATTTCTTTGAGGCCATCTCCTTCTCCCAGAGGCCGTCCCCATCTCCCCAGGGGTCTCCAGGAGGGCCGAGATGCTTTCCTAGATCCGGGATGGGAATTGCCACTGGGGCTCAGCACCAGGATACTCACAAAGCCCAACAGCCCAGCGATGGGGGATGTAAAACCAGATCCTGACCCCGAATTTCCACATCCCAACATGGATGTGGGACCAAGGATGGACTCACGGACACTTCGTGCCCTGGGATCAGGGTGGGAATTGCTACCAGCGCTCCCCGCTCGGGCTCAGTGCTGGGATGCTCACACAGCCCAGAGACGACGGGCTGGCACTTCCAGGGATGGGCTGGCACTTCCAGGGACAGATCCCAATGCTCCGAGCTGCCGTAAAATCCCCGGGATGTCCCTGTCCCGCTCCATTGTCCACCTCTGGCACGAGACGGTTCTCATTAAGGGCCGCAATTGATCTCCTGGCTTTGAAGGAAACAAGAAAGGAGGAACAAATCCAACGGGATCCTCCTTCCTCCGGCCCAGGGGAACAAATCTGGCTTTAATTTCTTTTCCTTTTGTCGTTCTAGTCGGGATTTCACTTTAACGACGCTGCCATCCCCATCCCTCTCTTTCTGCTCCTGGAGAAACAGGGAAGTCTCCCCTCTGCTTCCCATGTTCCCCGCCTTTGTTCTCCACGCTTGATTTATGAAAGGACTTTTCCCTCCCCAAATCCTTCGTTTTGGGAGTCAAGGACCCCCAAAATCGGTGGTTCCCACCCCGGAGTTCAGAAGAGCCACGCTGGGACTCGCTCAGATGTTCCTGACTGGCTCTAAATATTCCGGCTCCGCTGGGAAGGTGCCGGAAGGCCACACCTTCGGAGCCATCCTTCGGGAAGGAGCTGCGGACTGACGCTCCGGGATGGTTTTGATTCCAGTTCCTCCTGGAGAAAACCCACTCCAGCCCAGGAATAATTCACAGCCAAGCAGGTAGGGAGAGGGATCCAGCGGGATTGATTTCTCCAGGACTGATTAAATCCTGCACGGAAGCCCTGTGGAAAACCTGGGAGAGGAGACAAAAGTCACCTCCTTTCCATGACCTCGCTGGCACAAATCCCGGTGGTGCCCGTGGAGAAGCTGCTCCGAGGGAACGCGATGATACCTGGAAAAAAAAAACCCAAGGATTTAGGGATTAAGGTGGGAAAAGGCACGGAGCATAATGGTCCTTTAATCAGCAGAGAGACCAAAGTCAAGGTCTTTTAAGCAGAAAATGTTTTTTTATTTTTTCACTTGGCACAGGCATCAAAAAGTTATTAAAAGGGCCTGGTTAAATATCTCATTAATGAAGATGAACGAGGCTCCAGATTTGTTTTTAAACACTTCAAAGCCGGTTCTTTTTCTGACCTCCCAAAGTGTGAGTGTGTAGGGGGAACTTAGTGCCTTCAAATGTTCCTTTTTTCTGGAATTTTACAGCAGCTTTAACCGATTTCAGCGCTGGAGCTGCTGCTGCTCACCCTGGGAGGGAGAGCTCAGGCTGGGACATGAGGAAAATCCATTTGGTGGTGCAGGAACATCCCAGGGATCTGAGGGGCTGCTCTGCGCATCCCAACACTCCATCCCATGGGAGATTTCAGGATTGAGCCCGGATTCAGCTAGGATTGAGCCGGCTCCTTCCTGCTGGGAACACCTGGGAGAGCCTGGGAAGGAACAGCTCTGGGGATGAGGGATCTCAGCCCCCCAAAATCCCAGCTGGTCCTTCCCCACATGAAAAACTGGGAAGGAGACAGGTTATCCCACCATTCCATGGTCCAGGCATTCCAGTCTGGGACAACCTTGCAGTGGAATCATGGGATGGTTTGGGTGCGAAGGGATCTGAAAGCCAGAGACACCTCCCACTGTCCCAGGTGGATCCAGCCTGGCCTTGGGCACTGCCAGGGATCCAAGGGCAGCCCCAGCTGCTCTGGGAATTCCAGCCCAGCCCCTTCCAGCCAGGAATTCCTTCCCAAACCCAATCTAAATCTCCCCAGTACCAGTTTAAAGCCATCACTCCTTGGCCTAGGACCAGGTCCAAGGGGGCGAGCTCCGAGCTCTCATTAACGGGGCCAAACCTTCGGGCTGCCCCACAAATCCCCAACCCCAAGCCAAAAGAATCCTGAGCCCCAGGTACAAAATACCCTGGAGTCTCCAGCCCAAATAAAAAACATCCCAGGATCCTGAGCCCCAAAATAAAAACCATCCCAGCTCCTGCCCAGGCCGGGGATGGGAGGAGCCCGGCTCCAGATGGGTTTTTGATACACAGCCCCGGAGAAGCTCCTGGGTGCCTTATCTGAAGAAGGATGGCGTTAAAATCACCCTCCCCATTACCCGACACTAATGGGGCTCAGTGCATCATTCCTATCAAAGTGCAATTTGCATTTACAAAGGGATCCCGGGAAGTGATGGATGGGGAAGGAATGGAGAAAGCCTTGTAAAGCCGAGCGTGCTCGCGGTGGAGGAACTTCCCGGCACCAGGCGCTTTTCCCCGCACCTTCCCCTCCACCCCAGCCCGTGACGTCGGCTGGAATGAGCATTCCGGCCCTCGCCTTTCACCCCGCAGCCCATCAATAAAATCTGGAAGAGCTGGAGGAGTGGGAATACTCATTTATCTTCATTAGGACTCTGGCCAGCTCCTCTGATCACCACGTCGGCGTCGCCGGGGAGAGAAAAAGCTACTGTTCCTTTTTCCCTGGATTCCCGGCCCACACACCCGGGCAGAGCGCTGGGATCCCACTCAGCACCTGCCCTGGGTGGAGGGAAAATGGGATTTTGGGGGGGATTTCCCTTCTCTCTGCTCCTTCACGGAAGCAGAGCTCCGAGAGAGCAGTGGGGAGAGACGAGGAAAAAACAAATTAATGCCAGGAGATCCCATCAGGGAGGGAGATTAAAGAGGAGGAGCCCTGTCAGGCAGGCAGAAGGTGGAATGGGAGACTCTGGGATGATCCTGGGCAGGGCCAGGAGTTGCACTCGATGATCCCTGGGGTCTCTTCCCACTCAGCACATTCCATGATCTGTGGCTTGAGGATCTTAAAGGGATAAAAGAAGCTCTGGCCCCAAAGCTCAGCCCCCATCCCAAATCCCCATATTCCCAACTTGCATTGCCTGTTTAGAGGTCCCATTTTGGAGAAGGGGGATAATTTTGGGAAAGGCACTTCATCCTCCCTGCCCTTTCCGAGGTTTCCTCCCAGGGCCACACGGAAAGTCCCCTCAAATCCCCTCCAAACCTTGCTGGGATGCTGAGGGACAGATCCAGCTGCTGCTGCTGTCCTCAGGGATGTCACACAGCCTCCCCAGACACTGTTCTGCCTCTTCCCATGAAGGACATTCCTGGGAAATGCTCCTGGGGTCATGGAGTGACCAGAGGTTCCAAATCCCTTCCAAAAACCATCAGCAGCTCCTGGAAAACTCTCCCAGTGTCTGTCCAGAGCAGTTCTCTTGGCATCCAAGTGATGTCACCTGGAATGGGACAACATCTCTGAGGAATCCCAATGGAAAAGGGGCGTGGGGTCCATCCCACCTGTGTGGATCCATAAACGAGGCATCTGCTCCGGGATGGCTCTTTGGGATTCCCTGGGACTCCCGGAGATGGAGGCAATCCTGGAGATTGAGGGCCCAGAGGGGCGGGAGCTGTCCTCCCATGGAAGTGACCTTGCCTTGGGATGGATCTCCTGGAAGTGCCCCGTGGCCTGGCATGGCCCAGTTACATGTTGTAGAAAAGACAAGGAGGGATGAACTTGGCTGATCCACTCCAGGCTGGGAAAAGGGATTGGAGACTGGGAAAAGCCCTGGCTGAGCCAGGACATTGGCTGGGAGGAGGACACCAAGATTCCCAAACATTTCTCCTGGCTGGACACAGACATGTCACCTGTCACCTTCCTCAGTCCCCTCACCCTGACTTGGCCACCTAAAATCCCCCAGGTGGGAGAGTCACCTCTTACCTGCCAGCTCTGGGAAGATTCCCATGGATCTAAAGCTGGCTGAGATGAATCCCTCACCCACAATCAGAGGTGGAAGCAGCATTTGCAGTCCCCAGGGCATCAGCTTCCCAAGAAAGAGGGAATTGGGTGCTGTCTCTTCTCACCACAACTTTGGGATCATTTTCCTCCCGTGTTTTTCTCCCTTGATTTCCTCCCTTGGGGACCCTCGGCCACACTCCAGGCTCCAGCTCCAGCTGAGGTGACAGAAGTGTGGAGCCAGGGGTGACCCCTCAGCCCTGTCCCCAGCAGCAAATCCCCCCTGGAGAGGAGCAAACAAATCCAGCAGGGAATTCTGGCACTAAAAATGATGGATCGGGAGCAGGGCTGCTCTCCCAGCGTTTTACAGGCTGCTCCCACAGGAGCTATTGCCTGGATTTTCCCTGGTTTATGGGATTAACAACCACATCAGCTCTGCCCTTCCCACCTCTCCTGGTGCCTGGCAAGGAGCTTTTTTTGTGTCTAATTACCCGAGCGACATCGTTAAGTCTCACTCAGCCATCCTCGGCCAGACTTGGGCTCTGCTCTGGACTCACAAAGGTACCCGGGCCTGAAAAAATCCAAATTCAGCAGTTCCTTGCAAAAAGTCCTTCCTGTAGCTAAAGCCTCACCTCGGGGCCTGAGAAACGGGAGAGAACAAACAATAACCCAAAAAAACTCCTTTTCCTCTCCCCTGCCCTCCCGACTGGAGCCGCAGAAGATCCCACACGAGAACTCCACACCATTTTCACGGACTGGAGCTGGGTCTGGGAGGTTCAGGCTGGATTTCAGGAAAGGTTCCGCATCCAGAGGTGCTGGCACTGCCCAGGCTCACCAGGGAATGGGAATTCCAAAGCTCCAGGTGCGTTGGGACAGCGCTGCCAGGGATGCCCAGGGTGGGATTTTGGGGTGCCTGTGCAGGGACAGGGCTTGGATGGATGATCCCCGTGGGTCCCTTCCAGCTCGGGATATTCTGAAGTTCTGGGATTGATGGGAAAGAGGAGGTTTGTGCCTGCGCAGGACACGAGGAAGGAGGGATGGACGATGGACAGGGACACCAGGCTGGGGAGAGGTTCCACCGCGCCATCAGTGATGGAATCACAGAACCCTTTAGGTGGAAACACCTCCCGGATCAGAGCCCAAAACCCCCCAAAATCCACCCCAAATCCATCTTCCCCAGGTTCTTGTGTAGCATGGCCATCGCTGCCTTCCTGGTGAGCACCCCAAAACCCCCAAGAACCCAAAACCCTAAAAAACACCACAAAAACCCCCAAAGGATCCCCAAAACCCTAATAAAATCCCAAAGGGGCCCCCAAAATCCACCCCAAATCCATCTCCCCCTGGTTCTTGTGTGACACCGCCATCGCTGCCTTCCTGGTGAGCACCCCAAAACCCAAAAAACCCCAAAACCCTAAAAAACACCACAAAAACCCCAAAAGGATCCCCAAAACCCTAATAAAATCCCAAAGGGGCCCCCAAAATCCACCCCAAATCCATCTCCCCCGGGTTCTTGTGTGGCACCGCCATCGCTGCCTTCCTGGTGAGCACCCCAAAACCCCAAAAAACCCAAAACCCTAAAAAACACCACAAAACTCCCAAAAGGATCCCCAAAACCCTAATAAAATCCCAAAGGGACCCCAAAAATCCACCCCAAATCCCCCCGCCCCCACCTCGGGTTCCTGTGTGGCACCACCATCGCCACCTTCCTTTTTTGGAAGCTCGTTTTTGTCACTGACAGGAGACTGGAGGGGCTGATCTCAGCCAGAGAGCCTCGGGTTTTGTGAGACGCGCAGGAAACTGCCCAGTTCCTCGTTTTGGGAAGGAAAAATTTCTGCTGGGGGAGACCCAGGAGCAGAGGTGGGAATGAGAGCTGCTCCAAGAACTGCTCCCAGCCACGGGGTTTTTGGGAAGAGCTGGGTTTGACCCACAAACACGGAAAACCCCAAAAGAGACGTTTAAAGCCACTTGTTGGCGGATTGGAATCCTGACTTGCCACCAGGCAGCAGCTGCCCCCACAACTGGCAGATCTGAGCCGGCTCCTGCCCGCGCTGAGCGGGACCAGGATGCCTTTGGGTGGATTTTGGAGGAGCTTCCAGCCCATTCCCGGCCTGTGCAAGGATCCCTGGGCAGGCCGTGCTCCAGCCCAGCCCCCTCCTGTTGGCTGCCCAACCTTGGAGATGCTGCAGTCCCAACACCCCCACCCCACCCCCACCACCCTCCTCAATCCCAGCCTCTCTGGATCCCATTCCAGCCAATTCCTGGTGAGCACGGAGAACATTCCAGAAGCCTGTGATGGATTTGGAGGCCGCTGGAAAATGTTTTCCTCAACCAAACCACTGCAAACTTTTGGATCTCCCCTCCCTTGGCTACCATTCCCAGGCCCCTCTGCTCTCCCAGTAGCCCAATTCCAGACTGGCTCCACAACCCCAGCCCAAAATTTGGGATGGTTGGCACCAAATAAAGGGGATGGTGGGAGCATTCCCAGCTCACTCCGTCGGTTTTGGTGTTTCCCTCAGCATCGCCCCCAAACAAACACCCTCAGCTTCCCTTGGGAGGAATTTCCTCAGGAGGGTGGGGAGAGAAAGGCTGAAAAATAACTTAGGACGGATCCAAGCTACTAGGCGTGGCTCAGGAAAGCCGGGATGTGCCTTAGTCACGGGCTTATCTATCTGGGAACTCGGGCAGGGTCACCCCGGGGTCACGGGTGTCCCAGGTCACCTCCACCTGCTTTTGAGGGGCTGGTTTCCCCCTCTGGAAGGGGAAACCATCCGAGGCTGTCCCCCAGGCGACTGGAACAACAAATAAAATCCTAACAGCCCCCAAAGCAGGGGAGGAATGCGTCCCCTCCCGCTCCAGGGAACTTCCTGGTTGGAATTCCAGCATGCAAATCTCCCCCGCCCGTCGCACTCCCGGGCAGACGGGCGGATCAAAAGTGCCGGGGAGCAGGAGGGCGCTGGGAGGGGAGGAGAGGTCGGGATAACGATGGAGGCTGGGATAACCATGGAGACTGGGATTGCGAGGGAGGCTGGGATTGTGATGGAGACAGGGATCGTGATGGAGACAGGGATCACGACGGGGGCCAGGATCGCGATGGAGATTGGGATAACAAGGAAGGCTGGGATCATGATGGAGGCTGGGATCACCATGGAGGCTGGGATGACAATGGAGATTGGAATCACGATGGAGATTGGGATAACAAGGAAGGCTGGGATCATGATGGAGGTCGGGATAGCGATGGAGATTGGGATAATGATGGAGGCTGAGATTATGAGGGAGATTGGGATAACAAGGGAGGCTGGGATCATGATGGAGGCTGGGATCACCATGGAGGCTGGGATGACAATGGAGATTGGAATCACGATGGAGATTGGGATAACAAGGAAGGCTGGGATCATGATGAAGGTCAGGATAGCAATGGAGATTGGGATAACGATGGAGGCTGAGATTACGAGGGAGATTGGGATAACAAGGGAGGCTGGGATCATGATGGAGGCTGGGATCACCATGGAGGCTGGGATGACAATGGAGATTGGAATCATGATGGAGATTGGGATAACAAGGGAGGCTGGGATTGCGATGGAGATTGGGATCACCATGGAGGCTGGGATCATGAGGGAAGTTGGGATAACAGTGGAGGTTTTTCCAGTGTCAGCTGACACAGGCACTGTGGGATCACAGTTTTCATGGAGTGGTTTGTGCTGGGAGGACCTCACAGACCAGCCATGGATAGGGACACCTTGCCCTAGACCAGGCTGCTCCAAACTCTCTTTCCCAGGTGGAAATCAGCTGGAAAAACAAGGGATTCTCCCTGTCTTTGCTCCAGGAATGGAGCCCTCCCTGGTGACAATCCCAGCTGCTCCAGGCATGGCCCTAGTTAGCAAAAAGGAGCTTTCTGGAAATTAAAAAAAAAAGAAAATTAAAAATAAAATAATGCAAATTAATACTTGCAATATTTGCAATTAATGACTCTCTCTTAGGAATTCAGGGCTGCACTTTTGGAAATGACCCAAGCTGGGAAGACTCCAGTTTGGGAAAGCTGGACCTGGCTGGCCATGGCCCATCTTCACCGGGATCATGGAAGAGTCTGGGATCATCCTCCAGCCCCAGGACACCTGGCGAGGCCAAACCTTCACCCACTGGATGACCTCCACAAAAACAGGGAGCCAAATCCATCCTGGCCCTTGGGAATGCTCCAGGCACAGTCCGGAGCCGTGCCCGAGAATCACCTGGGCAATAATTCAATAATTAAACCGTGAGGATAATTGGTGTCTGAACCCTGGAACTGCTTAATTTGCTGGGATAGACACAGCCCCGGGGCTTTCGCTCCAGCCCATCCCCAGGAAAGCATCCCAAGGCTGGGAATTATCCGAGCAGGTGTGAAACGGGGTCAGGGCTGGGGAAATCTCGCCCTGCTAACCCCACAAGGCCAGCCCTGACTTATTCCTGCTCCCTGTCCAAGCCCGGGATGGGTTTCCAACGAAACCAGAGCAGGATGAGTCATGGAATTCGGGTTTGGGGTGGAAAGGACCTGAAAGAGCTTCTCATCCCAAGCCTCCTTCCAGCAGCTGGGAGCCAGATCCTATCGACCCCTGCGTGTCCCCGCAGGCCCCAGGCTGCTCCGTCTCCTGCGCTGAGCTCCCAAACCTCTCCCAACCCAGGGAGCACGGAGCTGGGCGGGAGAGCTCGACTCCGCCGCTCCCGGGGTCTGGATGGGCAGGATCACGCCCGGGATTTTTCCTTCCTGGGGATTTTCCGCATGTGTTGGTGGCCACAGGGGAGTTCTGATGCCAAAAGGTGCAGGAGGTGGCCTTGATTCCCTTAGGGATCAGCTGGATCTGCATCCCTTCTGTCTGGAGCTGCCTTCTCCCAACCACAGGATCGTGGAATTGTTTGGGGTGGAGGGGACTGTGGAATCCTCAGGGTCTTTCCCCCTCAGGGAATTCCCCAGAGCCCTCCCCTAGAGACACTTACCCGCTACAGGGGACCTTAAATCCCATCCCATTCCCACCCCTGCCATGGCAGGGACACTTCCCACTGTCCCAGGGGCTCCAAGGCCCTCCAGCCCGGCCTTGGACACACCCAGGGATGCTGGGGGTGGATGAGGTGAGTCCAAACCCTTGGGAACAAAAGGCTGGATGGGTCTGGAGCACTCTGGGATAACAGAAGTTGTCCCTGGGATGAGATGGGATTCAAGGGCCCTTCCAACCCAAACCATTCCGTGGTTTCGCGAAGAAAACAAAGCCGATCTTTCACCCCCAACTGGCTGCAGCCACCCTTCCCCCTGGGAATTGCTGTGCTTCCCACAGCTCAGACACCTGAGGGATTGCAGGATCCCACCTGGGAAGGCTGCCGAGATCCCTCCCGAGACAAACCTTCCCCATCAGCTGAGCCACGGATGATCCAAAGGGATCCAAACTCCTGGGGCCAGGACACCCAGATCACCTCATCAACCCCAGCTGGGCACGGGGCTTGGCCCCATAAACAAAATTCCCAACTGGTCCCACCAAGGATTGGATTCCCCACTGGGGTTTTACATCATTTTATGGAAAGCCGTTGCCTTTCCATAGGAAGGAAGATTCCTCGGAGCAGGATCTCTCCAAGCAGGGCATGGGATGGGGTTGAGCATCAATGGACACTCAGGGAATGCTCAGCTCAGGTTCTCAGGCTCTTAGATCATGCTCTGCCCCAAAATCCCATTTTTTTTACTTTTCCCCATATCCTGCTCTCAGAGCAGATGGATTTAATGGGACTCACCCCAGACTTATCCCAGTCTGTTCCCAGAAGGAGGCACTGGAGGGGTTTCACAGCCCAGGCTGCAGTGCCAGGGCTGGAAGACAGGAAATTTCCACCTAGGGAATTCCAGCTGGGAATTTCCGCCTCCAACAGCCACAGCTCCATTCCAGGGGCACCGAGGCAGCAGCTGCTCAGGCTGCTCCCACAAATTCCTGCTGTCTCCTGTTCCAGTGGAGCCAAGGGCAGGAGAAGACTGGGATAAAGTTCTCTCACATCCCCATCCTGGGAACCTCAGTCAGGATTTTCCTCTTCCCATCCCAGGCAGGGGTGTCTGATTCCCACCAAAAAACTAATTTGGGTAATAAACCTGAGGTTCCCATGACCGCTCCCTATAAAGTGAATCAAAAACCCCAAAGCTGCGTCCCAGCATGGAAAAACCCCGGATTCAGGTGGGTTGGGAACGCTGAGGGAGGAGCAGAGGGTTCAACCTTGGCAGAGGGTTCACCAAAATCCATTTTCCCCCTTTTCTGCTGGCTCCTTCTGCTCTGAACCGTGATCCTGTGGAGAAGGGGAAGAGCCAGAGGTGGGAGAAGAGGGAAGACCTGTCCTGACAGGGGAGGCTGCTGCCCGTCCTGCACCGGACAGCCGGGATGGGAGCACGCCGGGAGAGCCGGGCACTCCCCAGGCCCTGCCTGGAACGCCCCGGGCTCGGGCTGGGAGGAGCCCGGAGGGGGCCGAGGGAAAGGTCAGAGCCGAGGATTTGAGGAGGAGAGGAGCCAGAGGCTGCCCTCAGCTGATACCTTGGGTTCTAGCTTCTGTTTTCTCCTTTTTGGTTTTGTGCTGCTTTGGTTTGTGGGTTTGGGCTGGGGACAGTGAGCTCTCTCCACAGAGGAAGCAGACACAACAATTCCTTCTCCAGCCAGGGACCCAAGGACAGCTGATCCAGGACTCAGGCCCAAGAGGATAAACAACATGGATAGAAGAGAGAAAAACAAGGATGGGACTTCATGGGCTGGGGTGGTTAATTGGACAATTAGCTCCAATGTGCTAATTGACCAAAACTTTTAAAAATGTGAGCTCTTACTACCAAGCTCTCTTTTGCTTCCATCTTGGAGCCATCCGGGCAGAGCCAGAGCTGTGGCTCTGGTACTGCCAGGGTGAAGGCTCTTCAATAAACATCCTTTTATTCCCCTTAGCTTTGTCTGGCCTCTGCTCCAGCTGCTCAAGGCATCACAGCCAGGGATTTTGGCACAAACGTTCCCAGAGGAGCAGAAGAGAGGAAATTTCCACCTAGGAAATTCCAGCTGGGAATTTCCGCCTCCAACAGCCACAGCTCCATTCCAGGGGCACCGAGGCAGCAGCTGCTCAGGCTCTTCCCACAAATTTCTGCTCCTATTATGAGGACGGAGCATCCCGTGGTCTGCACGGCCCAGGGAGCCTAAAGAGAGGGAACAGAGAAGTCCGGGTTCACTCCAGGTGTGCCCGGGACCTCCCAGCACCTGCCCGGCCCCTCGGGATGGCTTTCCCGGGGCTGCGGCTGGAGGACAAACAGGACCACGCTCCTCCGACGGCAGCAACAAGTTCCCGGGGCCACCAGGCGAGGAGCAAGGAGGTGCCACCGCTTCCCGGGGAGCCGGCAGGGAGCGGCTCGGTGCCCCCTCGGAGCCGGAGCCGACATCTGCAGCCGGTGGCTAATGAATACAAACGAGCGCCCCGTGCCCCGCCGGGGGGTCTTTAACACTTCACACGTCCCGGTGACAGTGAGCGATGGTCCCCGCGGGCAGCGCCCGCATCCCGGGGCGGCCCCTCCGTGCCGGGAGATGAATGAGCGCCCGGCAGACGCGGCACCGCCGTCATTTGTCATCCGCCGCCTCGCTTTAACCTTTCGGGAGCAAATCCCATTTGGGCGCCACCAGCGCGGGCTCGGTACCTGCGCCGGGCCCCGCTGGGTCAGGGAGGGGCGGCGGTGATCGATGCCTCCTCCCGGATAATCGCATCCAGCGCCCGGCAGATATGGATGGGCTCCCGCCTTTGATCCAATCAGCCGATAATTAGTGCCCCACGGAATGCAATTAGCGCGGCTGGAGCCACGTGGGGCGCGGGATGGGGCATGGAGATGGGATTCCTGGCTCCTGGCTTCCCACCTGGGATGCGCCGGGAAACGCCGGGGAGGGAAGGAGGAAAGTCCGGTTTATCCCAGCCCTGATTTTCCTCCGCCACCCTCATTTTGGGGCCACCTGGCCGGGCCACCCTCAGCCTCTCCTGGCATTCCCGTGACCCGGTTTCCCACCCCGGATGCGGCCGCTCCACCTCCCGTGCCCGCATTTCTCACCCCGCACGTCACGCTCCGTGCTGCTTCCTCCTGGACCCCATCCAGCCCTGCCGGCCTTATCTCGGCCTTATCTCGCTCCTTATCGCGAGCCAGCCTATCTCGGATCTGCTCCCACACTCCTTCTCCCGGGTTCTGCGGGCAAGTGGTGGCAGCTGGGGCTCATCAGCTTCCTGCTGCTCCCTGTCCCTCGAACTCCTTCTCCTGGGAGCCCTGGTGGTCCTGGTCCAGCGGCCACCTGTCCATTCCTTCCACTGCAGGTGTTTTCGGAGCCGTGGCAGAAGAAATCGTGGAATTACAGAATGGTTTGGAAGGGAACTTAAATCCCATCCATGGCCAGGGACACCTCCCACTGTCCCAGTTGGATCCAAGCCCCAATGTCCAACCTGGCTTTGGCACTGCTAGGGATCCAGGGGCAGCCCCACCTGCTCTGGGAATTCCAGCCCAGCCCCTCCCCACCCTCCCGGGAGGAATTTTTTTATAGAAACCAATTAAAATCCCCCAAAATTTGGGCAGAACTTGGCTTCCGCTCAGGGCAATGAGGGAGGGTGGGATCCAAAGCTCATCCAGGGATTTGCTTCCCCTTGGATCTCCCATAAAACTGGGTGTTCCAGCAGCCGGGTGGCCAAAGGGGACGTGGAATTTCATCTTTTACGGGATTTAGGGGTCGGGTTTTTCCCCGGGGACGCACAGAGCCAGACGAGGCGTTGCTGAAACAGTTAAATGCTGTATTTGTTTAATTGGAATTACATCAGGATAAATGTCCAACATGCTAATTTCTAACAGAATTGAACCTGTAAACCATGCAGTCCTTTCTCCAACCACTCCAGCTCTTTTTCCTCTCGGAATCAGTAGCTCTGCTAGCGAGTTTTAAGAAAAAAAAAAAAACAAACAAACAACCAAAAAGCAAACCAACAACGAAATTCCCTTTAAAGTTAAACCTAATTTGCTAAATTTTCCCCTTATTGTGCAACGGCTTGTGCAAAAAAAGCTGTTTTCACCACCTCGGTTCCCAAAATCAGGTCCTTCCACCCCAAAACCTGGCGGCCGGCGGACAGGGAAGGATGGGATGGGATGGGATAGGATGGGAGTTCAGGGGGTTTTCCTGGGAACGCAGAATCTGAGGGATGAGCCAAGGCCAGGAGCAGCTTGGATGGGATGGGATTCCAGAGCTGCCCACGGAATTTTTGGGAAGCTGCAGGTGGGGATGGATCCCAGCTCTGGGAAAAGCTTCCCAAATCCAGCCCTGGGGGAAAGAGAGGGGCTGGGGATTGGAGCAGCAGCTTTGAGGTGGAGCAAGCCCCCCTAAGCTCCATCCCGGGATTTTTGGGGTGAATTCCGGCCAATCCCGGTGTGTTCGGGTTGCTTCCCAATGGACAGCAGAGCTGGGGTCATCCCGGAGCCATTTGGAATGGGATTTATGGGATTCGTGTTCCCTCGGAGCTGCCAGCAGTGGGATAAACATGGAATCGTGCCGGGGGGATAGGAGGGGTCTCCAGCCCCATGGAGCTGTAGGAAAAATGGGACAGAGATCCCAAAAATCCCAGGGATGGGACACGAATCCAACCGGAGCGTGGGGCAGTGTTTGGATGCTCCAAAACCCTCCAAGGTCCTAAAAAGCACCAAACCCAACCCAGAACTAACGGGAAAAGCCCAGTGGGGGCAGGAGACCTCCAGGGGTGAGGAATCTCTGCCTGGGATTTGGATTCTGCTTGGAATTTGGATTTGGATTCTGGCTGGAATCTGATCCCAAAACTTCATCGCAAGGGATGTGACAGCAGCGATGCCCCCGGAGCGGCCCCAGCTCCATCCCAGCCTCGCTTCCCAGCACTTTCCAAGGAATTTGGGGCCACCGTGACCCCTCCCACAGCTCCTGTCCAAAATTCCACCTTCCCCAAAGCAGTCAATTTTTTGGGGAGAAAACAACCCCAAAACGGCATCATCCCAACTCCTCCCGTCCCCATCCGAGCGGGAGCTGGGATTGGATCTGAACAAAGTGCAAAACTCACTGGGAGCACCTGGCTCGAGCTCCAGCCCCAGGAATACCCAAAAATTCCCAAGCAAACCCCTCCTTTTCCACCTTCCAGGTGCTGATGGCTCAGGGAGAGCATCCTATGGATGGGTTGGGCTGCAAATCCCCAATTTGGACACCTTTTATAGCATTATTCCCAACTCCTGGAATGCCTGCCAACTCCTGAGGAAGGAAAGAAGCTTCTTGGGAAGCCAAATTTGGGGTTTAATACCAATTTTTCCCACTGGTGCTGGAATATATTTGCTGGAGCCGGGAAAAATTACGGGATAATCCAATTTTCTTTTCTTAAAAAATAAAACCCACCGAGGAATGTTCAGTGGATGTGGAGCGAGGTGTGAGAGCAGCATTATTTATTCTGAGGAGCTGGAAATCTTGGATTTGGGTCCTGCCCCTGTTTCCCAGCCCCCTTTTAAACTCCCTGCAGCGACTTTTCCCTCCTAAGCAATTCCATCCGTGCTGGAGGACACCCATCATTAGGAAGAGACTGAGAGGGGATTTGGGATGTCTTCCAGGGGTTTTTTTTTGGGTTTCTTTTGGGCAATCTGTTTAAAAGATTAATTTTGTTTGCAAGGGATGGAGCCTCATCTCTCGGAACAAAAAGTTAATTGGGACCAGAGTCCCAAAATCCCATTTTTTATCCCAGGCTCTGACTTGCGGTTCTGGCTCTTGACCTCCCGAGATCAGGAACTCCCAGAATCTCTCCCTTGGCCGGATTTGACTTTCCCAGCAGCAAATCCTGAGTGCCAGGAGCCGGGCTGGAGGATCCCAATCCTGGTTTTTCCCAAAAGAACCTGAAGGAGCGAAGAAACCCACCCCAGGTCGCTGCTCCTGGAATTACAGCTCCTGGAATTACAGCCCAGCGTGGATTTGGGAAGGCTGGGAGCTGCCTGGAGCATCTGAAATCTTGCTGGGGGTTTTTTGTGGGAATACCTCACGGAGTGAAATGTAGGAGGGGAAAATGGAATTTCAGGATGGCAGCACAAAATCCCTTCCCTGTGTCCTGGGGTTTCTGCTCCTTCTCCATCCCAGAATTCCCACCCCTTGTCCCTCTGGGTCATTTCCAGAGGTGTCTCCAAAGCCGATCCCTTTCTGGCCACGCTGACTCCAGCTTTCCTTCACCTGCTGCTTTTCCCGTCATTCCTCTTCCGTATCCCTCCAAGAGGAGTTCACAAGGAACCTCCGATCCCTCTCCAAAGCCAAGGAATTACAAATTTTCCCTCTTATTTATGAAAATAATCCCTTGGTCCCTGTAGCTGGAGATGGCTGGGACAACCCAAGAGCTCCAGGGGGTCATTCCTGACCGTGTTCCCGTTTAATTCTGGGATTGAGCCAAACCAACCTCCTCCAAATGAAAACCAACCCCAAAATATTGCTGAGGAGCAAGGTGGGAAGGTAAAACCTCTGGATCAGTGCATCCAGAGGGTTGGGAATGGGCACAGGAGCAGCAGTTCAGGGCTGCAACAACTGCCAGGGAGATTGGAATTCCCTTCGAGGGTTTGGGAACGCGGCTGGATAACATGAGGAGTTAGAGGCAAAAGGGTGACAAGATGAAAAGGGCGAAAATCCCCCTCTGGAACCGGAATCCTGGGATTAAATCCCGCCTGGTTTGAGCAGAGGATTTTTGGGGACCTTCGGGACAAGGGGGGATTTTATCCCCAGGCCCTTCGGAGCAGCGCTGCTCCGTGGGGAATCTCCCAGTGCCTGCAGGAGATTCCCACCGGCCCAGCTCCAACCAGGGGCACCCAGGGAAGTTTTCCCCATGGAACCATCAGGAGGAGAGGGAAGATGGGACACCAGCATGGAAAAGAGAGGGAAAAACCCCTCCTGGATTCCAAATTCCAGTGTGCCTTCCCCCATCCCTGTGGAGCATCCATCCCTTCCCTCTCCCCATCCATGGATGTGTCCAGCAGCATTCCAGTCCCAGAGTGGTGCCCAAGGACACATTCCCAGATGATCCTTCGGCTGTCCCTTCCCAAATCTAACCAAGGAGGCCGCTTCAAACCCTTCTCCATGATCCCACAGCCCCTGGCAGGTCCTGGAGCAGAGCTCAGGGATGGTTACGGACATGCGGGAAAGGGTTGCAATTCCAGGGATTTGCAGACTAATGTGGAAATCAGCCCGTGAAGGGGGAAAAGAGAAGAAAAACCTGGGAAATCCCTTTTTCCTACCTAAATCCAAACCACAGGACACACTCAGGGTAACCCTCTGCCCGGAGAACCCAAACCCACGGCTTTTCCCAGATTTCAGTTTTCCAAGGGAATAAATTAACAAAAGGAAGGCAGGATGATCCCTTCAATTTGGCTTTGACAAAAAAAAAAACAAAAAACCAAACCAACAAGCCCAGTCCGGGTGCAAACTTCTCCCAGGCTCCAAGAATTCCCACCACTTCCTAAACCCCTGAAAATAGGAGTTTATCCAGGAGACTCCTGCCACCACCTCTTTTCCCGGGATTGTCCCACCGGGAGCGTTCTGCCGTCGGGGGGAGGCTCCGCGGAGACTTTCCGGGCGAATAAAAAAATACAAATCTTCTCTCCGGATGAGATTCCCGAAGTCCAGGCTGCGGGAAGGAGATCCCGAGCCCCTCAGGAGTGGTGGCTGTTGATGAGGCCGCGCAGCTGCTTGGCCACGGTGTCGATCAACTTCTGCTTGTCCCGCTCGTTTTTCCGGAACTGGGCGAAAACGTTGTTTTTCCTGCTGGTGTCCCGCATCCTGCACGGAGCACAGACAGGTTATGGAACTGGGATTGGGAATGTCCAGTGCTCAGGGAGGAGGACACGGAATTTCCAGCCTCTACACCAAATTTTGGGGCATTTTTCAAGTTTCAAATCCTCCCGATCCCATCCAACGCCACTTTGGGGTCTCTCCAATTCCCGCTGTTTTTTATGGAATTGGCTGAAAACGTTTTTCCTGCTGGTGTCCCGCATCGTGCACGGAGCACAGGCAGGTTATGGAACAGGGATTGGGAATGTCCAGTGCTCAGGGAGGAGGACACGGAATTTCCAGCCTCTACACCGAATTTTGGGGCATTTTTCAGGCTTTAAACTCCTCCAATCCCATCCAATGCCACTTTAGGGTCTCCCCAATTCCCACTGTTTTTTTATGGAATTGGCTGAAAACGTTTTTCCTGCTGGTGTCCCGCATCGTGCACGGAGCACAGGCAGGTTATGGAACAGGGATTGGGAATTTTCAGCAGTTAGAGAGGAGGACACAGAATTTCCAGCCTCTACACCAATTTTTGGGGCATTTTTCAAGCTTTAAATCCCTCCAATCCCAACCAACGCCACTTTGGGGTCTCTCCAATTCCCACTGTTTTTTCTGGAATTGGGTGAAAACATTTTTCCTGCTGGTGTCCCACATTCTGCACGGAGCACAGACAGGTTATGGAACAGGGATTGGGAATTTCCAGTGCTCAGGGAGGAGGACACAGAATTTCCAAGCTCTACACCAAATTTTTTTTAGGTTTTCAGGTGTTTGTGCTTTAAACCCCTTCAATCCCAATCAACACCACTTTGGGGTCTCTCCCTAATTCCCAAATGCAGGAAATCCTAAATCCTCCCTCTTCCAAACAGGGATTTCTCCGTGCCCACATCACCTTCCGTGGCAGTGATGGAATTTGAGGAGGAAATTTAAAAATCTGCACGGAGGCCACAGAATGAAGGCTTTTTACTCAAAACTTGCATGCACGAGATGCAGCTCTAGGGGAGGCTGGGAGGGTCTGGAGTTGCGAATTTAAATTTTATAAAATATTCCAGGGAATCACGGAATGTTTGGGTTGGAAGGGCCCTTAAACCCCATCCTTTTCCACCCCCCTGCCGCTGGCAGGGGCACCGTCCACTGTCCCATTTTTCCTGATGAATAAAAAATATAAATTATATCAATGTATATAATTTATATTAAATATAACAGGGAATAATTTCCATTCCAGGAAGGAATCCAGCTGTTTGGAAGGAGCACGGCGTCTCCAGGAGGTCTCCATAAATCCAGAGCCCAGCAGAGCAGGAGGTGGGATGGGACCCCACATGCAAAGCTGGGAGGGGGTTCATGCACTCCTGCATTCCCAGATCCGTATTTTGGGGAGAAGAGAGCTTGGGACATGCTCCAAGGGTGCTGGGAAGGGAAAAAAATCCCACCAGGATCAACCTTCCCGCAGCTCCTGAAGGCACAACCTCCCAAAACCCAACCTGCTGGGGCTCGGCTCTTCCAAATTATCCCAATTTGTAAAAGATTTTCTGGGTAGATCAGATCTGGCAGAGGCTGAGGGCTTTGGATGCATCCCATAATCCCAGTTTCTTGCTGTGGGGACCTAAAGGAAGTGTTGAAGTGACAGGGACACGGCGCTGATGATCCCTGGGAAGATGGCACTGGAGCATCCCGAGGGTCTGGAGTCAACTGGGCACAACCCCAACCTCTCCAAATTTAGGGAACACAAACAAACACCCCAGGTTTCCCAGGCTTCCATCTCCTGGAAAGAGCCACAGGGAATCTGAAATGTTCCCAAAAACACCGGCCTTGGAACTGGAATCCAGGATAACAGCTTTATCCCAAAGGGGAATTTACTGGGGTTACCGGCGCCCGGAGACGGAGCTGCTCTTCCAACAGGAGCAGGAGAGCTTGGAGCACTTCCAGCCACCAAAATCGGGATTTGTTTGTTTTTCCCTATTCCTCAGCCGGAGCAGGCTGGCAGCTGCTCCTCCAGGAGAACCAGGGAGCGATTGTGCCAGTGGGAAGCGGAGTTTGGAGTCACCCAGGCCCTGCTATCGTGGATTTGGGGATAATTATCCTCCCCTGGAGCTCCCAACAGCTCCAGAAGGTCTCCAAGCCCTTCCCCAGGAAGGCTGGGAGCTCTCTCGGGTTCCAGAGGGACATCAGAGGTGCTGGAAGTCAACCTGTGCCTTTGGAAAGCTCTTCCCGTCCCTCTCCAGCCATTCCACACACCGGGAATTTGGAGCTTTTCCATCCTGGCACCTCTGGGGCCATCTCCCACCCTGTGGGACCTGCTGGGGTCCATGGAATGTTCTGGAAGCAGCGCACAGTCCATGTAAGAAAACCTTGGGACGCGTTGGGATGATTGGGAAGGAGCTGGATGGATAAACCTCCGGATCAGGATGGAAAGGGACTGCAGCTGGAGCCCTGATCCCCCAACAAACACAGAGAGGTGGATCTGGGAAAGTCTGGGAGCTGCTGGGAGCTGCTGGGATCTGCACATACCACATGGAGAGGGAAGCACTGAGCTATTAACTATTATTAATTAATTAAGCTGACTACAGGACATAGAATCCTGCAGGATTTGGGATGGGCTGTGCAGATCCATGGGATTTTGAGCTGCTGGCAGAACCTTGGGATATCTGGGAGAACCCGTAACAAACCCACAGAGGTGGATCTGGAAAAGTCTGGGAGCTGCTGGGATCTCCGGACACCATGTGAAGGCGCAAGCACTGAGCTATTAACTATTATTAATTAATTAAGCTGACTACAGGACACAGAATCCTGCAGGATTTGGGATGGGCTGTGCAGATCCATGGGATTTTTTTCCCCTGAGCAGAACCTTGGGATAACTGGGAGTGCCTGAAACAAACTCACAGCAGTAGATCTGGTAAATCTGGGAAGGATGGAAACTGCTGGAATCTCCAGACACCACGTGAAGATGGAAGCACTGAACTATTAAATATTATTAATTAATTAAGCTGACTACAGGACATAGAATCCTGCAGGATTTGGGATGGGCTGTGCAGATCCATGGGATTTTTTTCCCTGAACAGAGCCTTGGGATAACTGGGAGCACCATTAACAAACCAAGGAGGTGGATCTGGAAAAGTCTGGGAGTATCTGGGAGCTGCTGGAATTTCTAGACACCACGTGAAGGTGCAAGCACTGAGCTATTAATTATTAATTAATTAATCCGCCTACAGGCCACAGAATCGTGCAGGATTCGGGTTGGGCTGTGCAGCTCGCCAGTTTGATTTCTCCGAGCAGAGCCTGGGGATAAGCGAGGGTTTGGAAGCCGGTCCCAGGATTAGGAGTGAAAGGAAGGGAAAGGCGAGCTCGGCGCTGTCCCCACCCCTGTCAACAAACACCACCTCGGAGAGAGCCGAGCTTTGTCTCAATTAATCCGGCAGGGGAGGAAAGCAGCGGGGTAAAAGCTCCTCTTTTAGCTCTAATTAGTGCATTTGGGAGGATCGGGTTGCGCAGGGCCCCGCTCCAGAGGCACTTTGCCTTTCCAGCCTTTCGGGCTCCATTGAGAGCGGACAATCGGGGCCCTGCCAGGTGAGGGTGAAAGCCCGAGCGAGCGCATACTTACACCCGGGAGATCCTGGGAGAGAGAGACACTCCGGGGTGATAAGGGAGAGAGATAACCAGGAGAACAGGTTACAGGCTGAGCCGGCCCCGCTCAGAATTCCCCCCGGAGCTCCCGGCGGGATGGGAGGCAGCGGATGTGCCCGGAGTGAGGAGCATCGGGAGAGCTCGTGGGGGATGGACAGAGACCCCGCAGAGGGGATCCCTGGGAGTGTCCGAGGCCAGGCTGGACACTGGGGCTTGGAGCAGCCTGGGACAGTGGGAGATGCCCCTGCCCATGGATAGAGTGGGACTGGGATGGGATTTGAAGTCCTTTCCCACCTCCACATTCCAGGATTCTGGAGCCCCTGTGCTCTGGAGCCAGGCTGGGAGAGCTGTGAATGTTCCCCTGGAGAAGGGAAAAATGCAGGGAGAGCTCAGAGCCCCTAGCAGGGCCTGCAGGGGCTCCAGGAGAGCTGGAGAGGGACTGGGGACAAGGGACAAAAGGACAGGAGCCAGGGAATGGCTGCCACTGGGAAAAGGGAGATTGGGCTGGGATCTTGGGAATTAGGAATTCCTGTCTGGGAGGGTGGGGAGGGGCTGGGCTGGAATTGCCAGAGCAGCTGGGGCTGCCCCTGGATCCCTGGGAATGTCCAAGGCCAGGCTGGACATTGGGGCTGGGAGCAGCCTGGGACAGTGGGAGGTGTCCCTGCCATGGATGGGGTGGGAATGGGATGATCCTTAAGGTTCCTTCCAACTGAAAGCATTCCATGATTTTATGAAATGAGCCAGGCTGGGGTTTGGTGACATTTTAACACCGCTGAGTTTGGAGCTGCTCTCCGGCTGTCCCACTGCCTTCCCAGCCTCTGCCACGATCCCAGCTCACCGCCTGCCTCACTTCCCCAGCTCTTCCAGATGCTGCACGGCCAAGCTCCCAGAGTTTGGGTGGCCCTTTGTTTTAGCACTTTGCTGTTAGCTCGGAGTAAACCTCTCACTTTCACATCTCAGATGTGGGGTCACAACTTTGCTGTGTGTCACAGAATTATCCCGGTTGGAAAAGCTCCCTCAAATCCAACCATCCCCCCACACTTCCACATCCATCCCTGTCCCACATCCATGCCTGGCCCCGAATACCCCAGGGATAACACAACCTGTAAAATCCCAGTATAAAAACAACGCCCCAGGTGTAAAAGCACTTCTAAACCCAGTTCAGTCCCCGTGTGCCTCCTTGGCATGTCCTGAGGTGCTGTGACATCCGTTCTTCTCCTCTGGTGCAGAGGAGCTGGACCATGGTGGCACAGAGGGAACCCCAAAGTTCACAAACACCCCAAGGCCGCCAAGAGAATCCGAGATCCAGAGGATAATTTGGGTTGGAAGGGATCTTTAAAGCCCCCCCAGTGCCACCCCTGCCATGGGCACCTCCCACTGTCCCAGGGTGCTCCAAGCCCCGTCCAGCCCGGCCTTGGGCACTTCCAGGGATGCAGCTGGGTTTGGATTAACCATGGAATCAGGGCAGGAGGAGCAGTTTGAGGTGATTTGGGGTCTCCCTTTCTCCTCAAGGACGAGGTGATGGGTTAAGGGTTGGGGCCACACTTCCAGAAGGACATTCAAGGCCCCTGGATCCCTGGAAGTGTCCGAGGCTGCTTGGACAGGGCTTGGAGCAGCCTGGGACAGTGGCAGGTGTCCTGCCCATGGAACTGGATGGGCTTTAAGGTCCCTTTCCCACACAAACCATTCCATGATTCCACCAGGAATTCCTCCTGCCCTCTCCTCCATGCAGGACCCAGCACTGCAGCGCCCGTGCCAGGCACCGCTCGGAAAACGCTAAATTCCCACTTTTTGGCTCATTCTCCGTCCCACCAGCTGGAAAACGACCTGGGAGGTCTGCCGGGAGCGGGAGCAGAGCGGATCCTTCCCAAGCCAGCTTGGAGCTGGACCAGCGGAGATCATCTGGGAGACCCACCACGGGCAGGGGTGACAGGCGGAGCAAACCCCGCAGCGTTCCCGGCTCGCTGCCGGCCCGCGGGACTGGCACAGCCCCCGGAGCCACCCCGGAGCCCCGGCGCTGCTCCAGGATTTGGGATTTTGGGAGCTGTGCGGAATCCCGGCACTGTTCTCGGCACGGCTCCAGGATTTGGGATTTTGGGAGCCACCCCATAGCCCCGGTGCTGTTCCCGGCACAGCTCCAGGATATGGGATTTTGGGAGCTGTGCGGAATCCCGGCACTGTTCCCGACACAGCTCCAGGATTTGGGATTTTGGGAGCCACCCCGGAGCCCCGGTGCTGTTCCCGGCACGGCTCCAGGATTTGGGATTTTGGGAGCCACCCCAAAATGTAGGGATATGTAGAAATAGAAAGAAATAGACAGAAAAATATAGAAATTGAAATATAAAAATATAGAAGTATAGACATATAGNAAAATATTGAAATAAAAATAAATTTTAAAATAAATAGAAATATAGAAAGATAGAAATAGAGAAAATATAGAAATAAAAATAAATTTTAAAATAAATACATAGAAATATAGAAATAAAAATACCAAAATAAAAATAAGTATAGAAATAAATAGAAATAGAAATATAGAAATAAATGTAAACATAAATACAGAAATACAGAGAAAATAAAATTCAAAATACAGAACTAGAAATGTAGAAATAAAAATAATAGAAATGTAGAAATAAAAAATAAATAGAAATACAGAAACAGAATGGAATCAAATAGAATATTCTCAGGTGGAAGGGAACCTACAACAACGTGGTCCAGCTGCCCAACTCCTTCACAGCCAAAAGTTGTTCAGGGCATTGCCCAGACACTGAAACATTCGGGACAGCCACTCCTGCCTGAGCCCAGCACGTTTAAAGGATTTTGGAGCTGGAGGTTCATCTTCAGGGCAGGACAAGGAAAACTCTGCAGAAGAGCCCATGAAAAGGAGGACCTGCAGCCAAGCCATTGGATCTGGATAGTGTGGGATTCGGCTCAACGGGAGAAAATGGGACTTTTCCTTTTCCATCTGAGCTCCCTGCGTGCAGCCAGGGCCGAGATCTCTGCTCACAGCGATGGAAACAGCTGCTAAAGCACGAGGGGGGTGGGAATTCTCCCGGGATTCGGGAGCCACACTCACTTCTCCAGCAGGACGAGGGCCGTGGTGGGGTTCACACGAAGGTACTTGCACGTGGGCTGTCCATAGTCGGCCAAATATGTCGACCAGTCCCACTGGATGAACAGATCAAGGAGCTGGAAAGGAAGAACAAGCGAGGTTTGAAAAAGCTGGAAAAGGGAGCAGGTGTTTCCCTGGAAGCTGGGCAGGTGGAGTTATCTGTATAAAAATGAATGCAGGCTTTATAAATTTGTTTAATATTATTCTGTTAACATTCCATCATTAACTTGATTGTACTTCATTATTAATTTAGGGAGATTTAACATTGATTAATGCAGGGCTGTATAAATTTAGCTGTTGAGCATTCCTGCTCTATGATCCTTATTTTTGGGGATTTGAGGTCTGAGACACCTCGAGGACATGGCTGACAAACAACCCCAGCTCCCTGACGCTCTCAGCTACGTCAGGAGGAAACTTTTGGGGTCAAAGTCACCAGAAGCTTGTTCTGTCCCCAAACAACCCCCAGCATGGTTCTAACCATTCCCCACGGATTTCTCACCACCCCTGGTCCATCCCAACACCCTCCAGGTGTTCTGGAAGTGTCTCCAATGCCCAGGGGGAGCTCAGGGGGTTATTCTGGGTGAGTGCAGCTCCCGGAGCTGGGAGTCCCAGGTGCTTTCCAGACGTTGGTAAGAGAAACCACCAGGCCTTGGCAGCAGCAGAAGGAGAAGGGATTAACTCGGCCATCCGTGACGGTCCCCGCTCCAGACCGCCAAAATTCCCACCTGCAGCCCTGTGTGTCCACAAATGACCCCGCTCCTCCCAGCCAGGTGAGGGACGGGCAAACAACAGCCCAGGTTGCCTAAATACCTTCTTCCCACACCGCTCCCATCCTTGTTTTCCTTAAAAACTGGGAGCTGCCATGCCCTTCCTCACATGAGGATCTCCTCCCCTCAACGAGGACTTGGCTTCTCCACCCACCCATGAGGGCACAGTCCAAGTTCCCCAAATGCTCTCTTCCCACACCATTCCCATCCTTGTTTTCCTTAAAAACCAGGAGCTGCCATGCTCTCCTTGCATGTGGATGTTCTCACCTCGATGAGGACTCGGCTTCTCCACCCACCCACGAGGGCACAAATTCGCTGTGTATCACAGAATTATCCTGCTTGCAAGAGCCCTCCAAGGTCACCAAATCCAGCCATCCCCCAGCATTTCCACATCCATCCCTGACCCATGGCTCAGGGATGTTCCCTAAATGCCCTCTTCCCACACCATTCCCATCCTTGTTTTCCTTAAAAACTGGGAGCTGCCATGCCCTCCTCACATGAGGATTTCCTCCCCTCAATGGGAACTTAGTTCCTCCACCCACCCACGAGGGCACAGTCCAATGCCCTCTTCTGACACTGTTCCCATGCTTATTTTCCTTAAAAAAACAGGTGCTGCCATGCCCTCCTCACATGCGGATTTCCTCCCCTCAGCGAGGACTTGGGTTCTCCACCCACCCATGAGGGCACAGTCCAATGCCCTCTTCCTGCACCATTCCCATCCTTGTTTTCCTCAAAAACCGGGCGCTCCCCTGCCCTCCCCACACGTGGATCTCCTCACCTCAACGAGGACTTGGCTTCTCCACCCTCCCCAGGATTCCCGGCACGCCGCCTTCACCTCTGCCCCATCCACAGCAGGTTAATTAAGAGCTCCTGCCGTTCCCCCCTCCCAAAGATCCCGTCTTGGAGCGCCGCTGTGACCGCTCTATTTGGGGACGGGCTGCCAAGCGCGTGGACGTCTTCATCGCCCGCTCGGCGCGTCCCGGTGCCCACCACCGGAGCCGGGAGAGGCCGGGCCCGTCCCGCGGCCAAGCGGGGCCCATAGAGGCCTCATTGTCCCCGCATCTCCATGGTTTTCCTGGAGGCCCCGGCGCTGTTTAACAACGCATCCTGCCCCGCCAAGAAGGGGATTTAGCTCCTCCGAGACCTCCAGATACAAAACAAAAATGTGCAACAAGATTCTTTTTGACTATGTAGGTCAGGGCAAGGAAAACAAGCTGTCGGGAACAATCCGCCGGGCTGGCGGGGGGGATGGATTAGCCGGGACCTAAGAGGGCTTTTCCAGCCCGGGTCCCGCTCGGCTTTGTCCGGCGGGGCCTTTGTGTTGAACTACAAACCCGAGCTGAACATCATTGGCAGGAGGTTTTTCCAAGGGGGCACCTTGGAGAGAGACAACCTTAAATATGATTTCACAGGCGCTTTTCAGGCCGAGCGCCGGGGCCAAAACGCTTCCGCGGGGTTTGGCGGCTGCTGGGAGGAGTCGCATGGTTGTACAGGCTCAAAGGGAACCCCCACAACGCACCAAAGACCTCTTGCTGGTGGCCCCCGGGAGGCTGAACGTGCCTCGGGCAAATCCCGAACAAAGCCTGAACGAGTTCTTGCCATGGAAAGTGCGCGGTTGGAGCATCCAGGGTAGCCAGGTAGCCGTTGGTGGGGAGGGGGAATGGAGAGCCAGGTGGAAAGGGATGAAGGAAGAAAGGGAATAAAAAAGTGAGGATTAGGAAGGGGTTTGGAGAAGGTGGAATTAAAATGTTGGGAGTTGCTCTGGCAGAGGCTCAGGAGCAGTGCAGGATCTCAGAGGGACACGGAGCTGCTCCCGAGGCTGGAACCCCTCTGCTCTGGAGCCAGCCTGGGAGAGTGGGAATGTTCCCCTGGAGAAGGGAAGGCTCCAGGGAGAGCTCAGAGCCCCTGGCAGGGCCTGCAGGGGCTCCAGGAGAGCTGGAGAGGGACTGGGGACAAGGCCTGGAGGGACAGGACACAGGGAATGGCTGCCACTGCCAGAGAAGCTCCAGTGATCTGGAACCATCGACAGCAGCTCTACACGAGCCCAGGTGTGCCCAGCTGGCCAAGAAGGCCAAGGGCACCTGGGCTGTCCCAGCACTGGGGTGGCAGCAGGACCAGGGCAGTGCTGTCCCCTGTGCTGGCACTGCTGAGGCCACAACCTCAAATCCTGGGGCAGATTTGGGACTGTCCCAGCAAGAGAGACCCTGAGGGGCTGGAGTGTGTCCAGGGAAGGGAATGGAGCTGGGAAGGGGCTGGAGAATCCCTGAGGGAGCTGGGAAGGGGCTGGAGAATCCCTGAGGGAGCTGGGAAGGGGCTGGAGAATCCCTGAGGGAGCTGGGAAGGGGCTGGAGAATCCCTGAGGGAGCTGGGAAGGCTCAGCCTGGAGCAAAGGAGGCTCAGGGGGCCCTTGTGGCTCTGCACAGCTCCTGCCAGGAGGGGACAGCCGGGGGGGTCGGGCTCTGCTCCAGGGACAGGGACAGGAGGAGAGGGAACGGCCTCAGGGGAGCTCAGGGTGGGCATTGGGGAAATTCCTCATGGAAAGGGCTCATGGAAAATTCCTCATGGAAGGGGCTGTCCAACCTGCTGGAGGCCCTATCTCTGGAAAGATTTGAAGGATGTGGCACTTGGGGACATGGGGTGGGAATGGCCTTGGCAGTGCTGAACAAAGGCTGGACTCGATCTCTGAGCTCCTTTCCAACCTTATCGATTCCACGACTCCCAGCGCTCCCACCTCAGCCTGGACCTTCCCGGAGCTCTCACAGAGCCAGACCACCCCCAGGTGGCTCCCGACAGTGACGGATGGGCTGTGTGTTTTCCAACTCTTTGCCCACATCCATCTTTTTTGGCTCGGCAGGTCCGCGGACGGCCGGGGCCAGCACCTTTGGCCCCGGCTGCCGGCGCTCCTGGCCCGGCTGCGGGTCGCGCTCCGGAGGGGAGAGGTCCTGCAGGAGGAAGCCCGAAGGCTCGGGGAGAGCTGCCTCCAGACGATTTATCTGTCACATAAATGTGGTTTTATTGGTTTTACTGCTTCAACTTTTCACCTCTGCTGCTAAATCTGAACGGGCCGAGGGGAAAGGGAAAAAAAGGGGAAAGGAAAGAAAAGCCGGCGGCGCGGGGCTGCCGCAGGTCTGCTGGGGGAGTTTCCAAATCAAATATGCAAATACCATTAATTCTTTAAACTGGAGTCTCCCTTTCAAGGCCATAAATCAAACTCGACAGCACATCCACTGGGGCGTGGCGGGGGGGAAGGAAAAGGAGAGGAGAGAAAGGGAAAGGAGAGCAGGGAAAGGGAAAAAAGAGGAGGGAATAATTAAGAGGAGCTTTCACCACGGTGATGTGGGAGTAGGATAAGATCAGGAAGCTGCAGATGTGCTCAGGGCTGGGGACCTGCAGCTTCCCGGGGTTCCAGGAACACCTTGAGCAGGAGCAGGGAGAGGTGCAGGTACAGCTCTACAAAAACAGAGAAGTGGAGGATGGTTTGAAAAAAATGACAGAAAAAATGCATTAAAAATTACTAAAATTGGTTTTATACACATCCGTGCGCTTGTATTCAAACTGGAGTGTAGAATTCAAGAGGAGGAAATGCTGGAATGAGAATTAAACCGGGAGCCAGTTCCCAGCCCTGTCCCAGGTTCCCCTAGGAAGAACTTTCCCCCCATTTCATGGAATCACGGAATCATTTAAACTGGAAAAGACCTTTCACATCATCAGTTCCAACCACCAGTCCTACCTCAAAACCACTTCCTCTTCACCTCCCCTTGCAACGTCACCACCTCAAACTCCTCAAAAAACGTCCTTTTTATCCAAGCAGACAAGTTTTTATGCCCCTCACCTCAAGCGCAGGGCGAGGGTGGCTGGAAGGTCCCGGGAGGAGGGAACCAGGCCGGGGCTGGGCTCCGCGTCCCCCTCCAGATGCGCGGCAGAGCGGGGACAGTTTGTTCTGTCCGACGACAGCGTGGAATCTGGATTGAATCCTCCCGGCCAAGCCAGGAGCACTGGAATGTGAATCCAAACTGATTCCAAACACGGTTTGCAAGCCCTGCCAGAGCTCCTGGAACCAGATCTAAGCCAGCGCCGGCGTTCGCATGCTCGCACCCGTGTCACAGCCGTGGAATCATGGAATGGTTTGGGTGGGAAGGGACCTCAAAGCCCACCCAGATCCAACCCCATGGATCCAACCCCCTGACACGATCGCACCCATGTCATAGTCATGGAATCATGGAATGGTTTGGGTGGGAAGGGACCTCAAAGCCCACCCAGATCCCACCCCATGGGCAGGGGCACCTCCCACTATCCCAGGTGGCTCCAAGCCCCAGTGTCCAACCTGGCCTTGGGCACTTACAGGGATCCAGGGACTGTGACTGCCCCATCTGGCCCAGCATCCCCCAATAGGGAATTGCACCAAAAGCTCCTGACCTGCAGGAAATTCCCATGGGAATGCATCAGTTTTCCCAGGAAAAGGGACAAGATTTTGTTGCATAAGAGATCCCCTCATGGTGGTTTCCCAGTCCTTTAGGGATGGCCACCAGGAGGAGGAGGAGGAGGAGGAGGAGGAGCAGGGGATCTCTGTTCACAAGGAACCCCGTGGAGAAGACAAGGAGCAAAGGCTCCAAGGTGCCACAGGAAAGGTTCGACCTCCACACAAGGAGGAAATTCCTTGGAGTGAGACCCATCTTCCACTGGGACAACTTCCCCGTGGATGTGGCGGAGACCCTGGTGCTGGAGGTTTTTGGGATGCATGGCACAGGGCTCCTTCCATCCATTCCTTCCCCACACCAGGCTGGACCAGACGAGCCCTCAAGGTCCCTCCTAACCAGGGTGGTTGTGTGATTCCATGCCAGAAAAAACCTTCCCTCTGACTCACCGCCAGATTTCCTCCCAGGGACAAGGCGGAGCACCGAGATGGATTTGGTGGGGTTGGATGGACTTGGATCCCACCATGATGGATTGGAGAGGACTTTCCCCTGCCAGCACCATCCTAGCAGATGCGATGGTGCCAGGGTTGGTGGGAAACATTCCACAAAGAACTAAACCCTTCTTTCCACAAAAGCCTAAATTAGGGAATTCAGTCCGTGTTTCTGCAAGCACACCCAGCTGGGTCGAGGTCTTCCTCGCGGTGGGATTTTGGGGACACTCGTATCCCCATGGGAGTGACAGCGATGCCTTGTGGTTATGGCCAAGTTTTTGTGATGAGTTGCATGTCCCCAGGGCATGGAAAAGCATGAATTCAGTCAGGTTTGGTGTTTTCCCAGCTGGAAGCAGCATTCCTGCCCTGAAGCCTGCTGAGGGCCATGTCCACGAGCTGGGTCATGCCCCTGAGTGCCCGCTCTGATTTTCCATGGAAGGAGGAGGGAATATTTTCAGATCCAAGGTAAAAACAGCTCTCAAAGCTCCATTATCCCTCCTTATCCTCACAACTGCAGTCTGATGTTCCTCTTCCCATGGTTTCTTGGACCTGGAATGAACAACCTTTGACCCAACACCTTCCACAAGCCAGCTTTGATTTGTACAAGGCCTTGAACTTCTAAACCTCGGGAGAAATTTCCTTTTGAAAAGCTCCTTTCCCTGACTGAACACCACAGCTCCTCAGGAAAGGTGACAACAAGAGGCCACACTTGTGTCCCACCACCAAGGATGGGACAAGATGCTCCAGTGGGACCAGAAAACAGTGGCGAGACCCAGTCCTGCTGGGGACCTCCATGAAAGACCCCAAACTTCGGAAAACTGGTGGCAATTCCCAGTTTATGCACGTCCATAACCCATCCCACCACTGATGGAGCAGCCCCTTCCACCATCCAGCAGGGAATTGTCACGAATTACAAAAAACCCAAGGAGCTTCCAGCAGCAGCAGCAGCCACGGACAAGCACAGTCCAAATAATTTATTTTGGGGAGGTTTCAATTACGCCTCGTGGGAAAGGAATACTGAAAGAGGAAGAAATATTCCAGCCCCTGGGAAGACGTGGGGTTTGGACAATAGCGTTCCCGAAAAGAAAAGGCACCGGGAATTGGAACATGATGTTTGTTGTTGAATTTGTGGAAGGCACGGAGGGGAAAATCGGGGCCTAAGTGAAAACAGGAGCGGATTTGTCACTGGTTTCACTGGAAAGGAGGATTTGCTCTGGGAATTGGGTGTCCTTGGGGTGAGGGGTTGGAGAGCACCCAGAGGGAATTGGTGATGGACAGGGAAAGGGATCCACACATGGAGCACAGGGAAGGAGAATCTTAATTTAGGGGCTCCCCTAATTACCTGGATTTCTGGGAATTACTACAGATCCAAGAGTCCTGCTTGGACCTCTCTGTGAGACACAACAACCCCAAGTGACTCCTTCAGGTCTCCTGGGATGTCCCACCCAGGGATATCCTCCTGGAGAGAGAATGAATTCCAAGCTCCTCACCTCACATTTAACTGCGTTGATCTTGCAAGTTAAAAGCAGCAATTTAAATTTTTTTTTTCTCTTTCTATCTGAAAAAGTCAAACAGTTCCTGGAAAAATACCCAGCAAAACAGGAGAGGAATCTGGAAGGATTTATGGCAGCTGGGACAGTTTGTAACTGAGAGAGGTTTGAGACCAACAAAACCCAAATCCGTCCAGTCTGGATTATTTTCAGCTTCACATTATTGCCTGTTTATAGGTTCTTGTGTTCCTGATAGCCCAGATTTCCAGGGAAAGGGCTCCACAAAGCTTTTCTGCCCAGAGAGATCTCCCGGTTTTCCAGCTGCAAACGTTCATCGTTTATTAGGAGGAAAACCTCTGGCTTTCCACCTCTGGCTTTCCACCTCTGGCTTTCCACCTGCTTTGAAGTCACGCTGGAATTACACGGGGTTGACTATTCTCCTCTTCCCGAAAGAATTTCTTCCAAGGGTCTCATTAAAAACTTTGCAGGATTTTACCTCAGAAATTTTGTGTTTCTGAGCACCAGGAGTGGCTGAGGGAGCTGGGAAGGGGCTCAGCCTGGAGAAAAGAGGGATCAGGGAAGACCTTGTGGCTCTGTACAGCTCCCTGACAGGAGAGGACAGCCGGGGAGGATTTGGGATCTTACCCCAGGGAACAGGGACAGGAGGAGAGGGAATGGCCTCAAGTTGTGCCAGGCTGGATACTGGCAAGATTCCTTCCTGGAAAGGGCAGTCCAGTGGGGACGCTGAGGATCAGCACCACGTGTGGGGTGACAGCCCTGGAAAGTCCCCCCAAGCTGCGCTCAAGGCCTGGCTTTAGACACCCACTGGATTCTTGCCCGTAGGGAAAGCTCCAATAAATTCTAGGGAAATCCCGAGTTTCTCTCACCCACGGCACAGCCCTTGGAAAATAAAAACACACAAGGCCTGAAGATGATTTGGTGCAAAACCCCTGGGATTTCAGCGTTTTGGGACCGAGTCATTCCCAGCGATAACACCCGGACAGGGGATTTTATCAACGGCCACAGGAACAAAAGCAAGCGGAGCTGCTGGATTTACTGGCCCATTTGCACTCCTAAAAATAATCCCTTGGACTCATCCCACCCTCCAGGCAGGTTCAGGAGTGTGCAGGGAAGGCTGGGCCCGGAGACGGGCGGATTCCCACCCTCCGGACCCTCCGACGGCACACGGGGACAATACTGGGCGGGAGCCAGGAGGAATGAAAGAGCCTCGGAAGAGCAGAGCGTTCCGCAGGGAATTCCACTATTGAATAACACTTGGCTTTTCCATTGAAGCGCCACAAAGGGGGATTCATTCCCCAGGCAAAGATGGCTCCTGCAGCAGCATCCCCCGGATCGGGTTCTGCTGGAGCTGCACCCAGCAAGGATGGAGCTGGATAAACCCTCCAGGATCAGCATCCAACGCCGCAGGGGAGAAATTCGGGATGTGACATCTGGAAAGCACTCAGGGTGTCGATAATATTAATATAATATTAATACACTTTATCTTTTAATTATTTTATCCCAAATTAAGGTCATTATTTCTGATTTATTTCAGGCTTTTTCTTTGTCCCAGAATGGGTAGTTTTAGTACTATGTTCCTCCAGGTTTTAGGATTAGAAATCAGCATCACAACAACAATCACCAACATTTTATAAAGGGAAAGGCACACACCATAATTTACGGGCATGTTTTCTTTGGAACACACTTTTGGAATGACCTGAGAAATCTCTGCGAGTGTGAGATACATACAGATATACATCTATACACAGATATAAATATAAATATGAATATAAATATTTGTGTATATACACAAACGCATGTCTATATTCCTTAGAGGCTGTTCTGATGTTGTTTTGGGGAGGAGAAGGTGGATTTTTGGATTTTGGAAAAGCTCCGTGGCTGGGAGTTGACGGCTCCGTGCTCAGGTATCCTGTTAATACGGAATTCCTTTTCCACTGCTGCATTCCAGGTGTTCACGGCCTTCTGGGTTTCCCTGCCTGACCCACATGTCCAAATCAGTGGCTCCAAAGAAAACATTAGGAAATAACGTGGAAAATCCCAATATTTCAGCAGCAGAGGATCCTTTAGTCAGGAAAGAGGGACCATGAGCACAAAAAAAGCACAAAACCCCTAAAAATAGGAAAAGGGGTTCA
This sequence comes from Irena cyanogastra, assembly GCA_013397155.1. Taxonomy (NCBI): domain Eukaryota; kingdom Metazoa; phylum Chordata; class Aves; order Passeriformes; family Irenidae; genus Irena; species Irena cyanogastra. The sequence continues at coordinate 134,004 of VWZV01014304.1, forward strand.
GAGGGGAAAAATCAGGAGTTGTCCAAATAAACCTATGGGAAACACTTCCAGCATTGTCCAGCTGGGAAAAAAATCATCCCAAAAAGGGGAAAAAATCATTTTAATGCCACTTTTCCAGGAGGGAGCATTCCCAACTCATGGACAGAGCAGCCGGAGGGCTCTGGGGCCGGGAGGGGTCAGTGCTGCCCACCAGCAGCAAACCCAGGCACCTGCAGGGAGCAGGTGACACCGAGCCACCTTTTGGGACAGACAGAGCCCAGTGAGTGCCACCAGCACCGGGCTGGGACACCCAGACCCCTGCGAGGACATTTTCCCTTGGAGGGATCCCACCAGCAGCAGGGAACAGGGATGGGTGAGCAGCAGATCCTGAGGATTCCTCCTTTCCCTGGTGTCAAAACTCCGTGAGATTTGTGCTGTTTGAACCAAACCTCAAAAAGGAAAAAAAAATAAGAAAGGAAAAGGAAAAAAAGGAAAAAAGAGAAGACAGGAAATAAAAATAATAGTAATGAAAAAAATCCATAGGAATTTAATGTAGGCAGAATTTCATGGGAGGAGGATTTGCCACAGCAGATCCAAATTCATCCATGGAACCCTCATCTGACACCTGGATTTGGTACCAGGGTCTGGGATCTGTCCCTGGGATTTGGACAGTGGAATCAGAGATCTGCCACCGGGATTTGGGCACCAAATCAGGGATCTCCTGATATCCCCAAAAACCACCGGCATCACCTCCCCGAGCCCCGTGGGGCCGAGCACTCCACGCTTCTCTTTCCTGTTGCCGCTCAGCTGATGCCAAATCCTCAGAGACGTTGCATTTTTTTCTTGTGTTTACATGTTTAAAAAGGGGCTAAAAAAAAAAAAAAGCTAAAAAAAAAAGGAGGTGACCTCTTGCTCACCCCGGCAGGCTGTGAGGAGCCGCCGCTGCCTTCACCTCCAGCTGAACTTCCAGATTATCTCAGCCAAGATTCACCTTGCACTGAACTTGTACCCGGAGCACGGCACAGTCACGGAGCCCTGATTAAACATTGCAGCACCACGGGGCCATAAATTTATGCATTTAATGAGGATTAGCGGCGCTTCCTCCCGCCCTCCTCGGGCTGGGGACCCATGGAAGCGCTCAGCAGCACAGGTTGGACATGGAAAAACTGGGAAGGAGCAGGAGATGAAGCAACTCCCGTGCTGTTCCCCGCGTATGGAATCCGTGACAAATCCCACGGGAGCAACCACGGAACGACCCGTGGAGGGCTTGCACCGCTTCCCACCCAAAAACCCCAGGAGAAAGCAGAAATGTTGTGGGACACGGCGCTCCAGGAGCCCGTGGGTCCCTTCGCCCAGCAGGAAACCGTCCGCAGGCCGTGGCCTCCTAAACTCTGGCTGCCCTCTTCCCACCGAGCGCCGCATCCCAGCGCCGTCCTCCCGTCTCTCTTCCAGGACGGACGCGTGACGGGAGGCAGCAGCGGCTGCCTCCTCCTCCTCCTCCTGTCCCAGCTGCCGCGGAGGGAACGGGAGAGCTCCGCGCTCGCCGACGCCGGCCGGGGTCACTCGGCCGCGCCAGGGGAGAACGTCTGGGCGGCGAAATGGATCCGCTCAAGTTCAAGTGCTTGGAATGCCTCCCTCTTTTTTTTTTTTTCTCCCCTTTTTTTTTTTTTTTTTGGAGAAACTAAACTAATACATCCCTGCTTTTCCTGATAACTTCCTCCTTTCCCCCGGAGGTTTTGTTTAGCAGATCCATTGTTCTCGGCCAGGCTTGCCCTAGGGTCCAATTTGAGAGCGTTCTCATTTTTCCCCCCTATGTAACCGATGCTTATTTCTTTAAGCTCCACTGTAAACACAAAGCACACGGCAGAGCCCTGGCCCGCTTTGCAGGAGGCAGCCTCAGCCCTGGAACTGCTTCTTCATGGGTTTTTTTTATTGGAAACAAAAGGATTGGGTCTCCTTGCTCCAAGGAGTCAAACACCTGCGGGATGCGGGAACCTGCGGGTGGTCCAGCGGCTCCGTGACCCTTTTCTGCTTCCAGAAATGTGGCTTTGCTAATTAAAGACTTCTTGGTTGTTCATTAGGGGCAGGGGTTGAGGCAGCAGGACCCGCTGGAGGTGGCCTGAAGGTCCTTGGGGTGCTCGGGATGAAGGAGGAGCCACCAGAGAGTCCCCTGGGAGGGGGGGCACAGGGGGACAAATAGAAACTGAAATAGAAAATAAATCCTTGGAAGAGGTGAGAGCATCTTGGATGGTCCCAGGGACACCCAAGGAGATGGGGATTTGGGAAGGGTAGGTGACAAGGCCACCACTGCCCCACGTCCCCCAGTGCCACAGCCACAGGGCTTTGAAATCCCTGCAGGGATGGGGACTCCAAACCTCCCTGGGCACTTCCAATTCCTGACCCCCCTCTCCATGGGGAAATTCCTGCTGGTGCCCACCCTGAGCTCCCCTGAGGCCGTTCCCTCTCCTCCTGTCCCTGTCCCTGGAGCAGAGCCCGACCCTCCCGGCTGTCCCCTCCTGGCAGGAGCTGTGCAGAGCCACAAGGGCCCCCTGAGCCTCCTTTGCTCCAGGCTGAGCCCCTTCCCAGCTCCCTCAGGGATTCTCCAGCCCCTTCCCAGCTCCCTCAGGGATTCTCCAGCCCCTTCCCAGCTCCCTCAGGGATTCTCCCTTCCCTTCCCAGCTCCCTCAGGGATTCTCCATCCCCTTCCCAGCTCCCTCAGGGATTCTCCCTTCCCTTCCCAGCTCCCTCAGGGATTCTCCATTCCCTTCCCAGCTCCCTCAGGGATTCTCCCTTCCCTTCCCAGCTCCCTCAGGGATTCTCCATCCCCTTCCCAGCTCCCTCAGGGATTCTCCCTTCCCTTCCCAGCTCCCTCAGGGATTCTCCATTCCCTTCCCAGCTCCCTCAGGGATTCTCCCTTCCCTTCCCAGCTCCCTCAGGGATTCTCCATCCCCTTCCCAGCTCCCTCAGGGATTCTCCCTTCCCTTCCCAGCTCCCTCAGGGATTCTCCATTCCCTTCCCAGCTCCCTCAGGGATTCTCCCTTCCCTTCCCAGCTCCCTCAGGGATTCTCCATCCCCTTCCCAGCTCCCTCAGGGATTCTCCCTTCCCTTCCCAGCTCCCTCAGGGATTCTCCATTCCCTTCCCAGCTCCCTCAGGGATTCTCCCTTCCCTTCCCAGCTCCCTCAGGGATTCTCCATTCCCTTCCCAGCTCCCTCAGGGATTCTCCCTTCCCTTCCCAGCTCCCTCAGGGATTCTCCAGCCCCTTCCCAGCTTCCTCAGAAATTCTCCTCCTCCTTCCCTCCCTTCCTGGAATGGTTTCCTAAAGTAGAAGTATCCCAGGACAGGCTTAGAGCATGCTGGGATAGGGAAGGTGAGGAACAGGGTGGAACCAGGTTCTTTAAGGTCCTTTGCCACCCAACCCATTCCGTGATTCCGTGGTAAAAGAGGAGGATTTAACATTCCCACTCACTCCAAGTCTGCCTGGGAGCACGGCCAGCCTCTTTCCCCCTCCACAAACCTCCTCCAACAGAGAAAGCCCCGAGTTTATCTGAACCTGTTCCCTTTCTGGTGGATCCAAACCATCTCGGGGACTTGGAATTTGCAAGCAACAAAAGCGCGGAGTCAGAAACTCCAGCGGGGAACGTGCCACGCTTTTGGCAACCTGGAAAAACTCCTGGATGACCCAAGCCTGGCTCCTAATTAATTACAAGGGCCAAATCCTGCAGGACACACATTCCAGGGATTAAAATGATGCTGAGCAGGAGCTGAGGCAGGATTTGATCCCGTGGCTGCATCCGCCAGACGGCCCCGGGCACGGGGAGCCCCGGCAGGATTTATGGATATTTGTTGGAGATAAAAGCAACCCAAGAACCTCAGGGAAACAAAAGCCAAGGCTTTTTCCTCGGAGTGTCACAGTAACCCCTGGACGGCCCCGCGCTCATTGTCACAGCCCTGGAAAGGTACAAACAAAGGGAACTTTGGGTGCCAAGAGCTGGAGCAGGACGGAGAGGAGCGGCCCGGCGGCCGCAGAATTCCCTGCGCGGCCACTTCCAGGGCAGAAATCCCGGGAAGAGATGGATTAGGATGTGCATGAGGAGCTGTCGCCCCATTCCGAAGTGATTCCCAGGGGGAAAAGGAGAGTGGAGTCCTGGGAGTGGGGAATTCACCAGGGTGGTGATGGGGCAAGGACAAAAAGTCCCTTTTGGGGTTAAAAATGCACTTAGGGGATTTTAATGGGGCTGGAAAGGGAAGGTTTGGGGTGGGAGCGGTTGCCAAAATATGGGATTGGATCCCAAAATTGCTGTTCTGGTTATGGAGAGGTTCCACAGGTGTTGCCTAAATCTGCTGCTCCTCCTGCCCCAAAGATCAGCGGCATCTCCAGGAAAGGTGTTTTCCAGAGTTTTGGGGAATTTGAAATGGGAGAAAACCGCTCTGGGGAGGTTGGAGTAAATGTGGAAGGGGGGAAAAGGGAGAAAAATGAAAATGAAGGAAAAGAGGAAAATAAAGGAAGGAAAAAAGAAAGTAAAAAGAAAGAAGGGAAAAGAAAGAAAAAGTGAAAAGAAAGAAAAAGTAAAAAGAAAGAAAAGAAAGAAAAAAGAAAGTAAAAAGAAAGAAGGGAAAAGAAAGAAAAAGTTAAAGAAAGAAGAGAAAAGAAAGAAAAAGAATGGTTAAAGGAAGAAGAAAAACAAGAAGGAAAAGGAAGAAGAAAAAAAGAAGGAAAAGCGAGAAAAAGAAAAAATTAAAATCTAAAAAAAGAAAAAAGCAACAAGAAAATGGAAGAAAGAGAGATGAAGGAGAAAAGAGAAAGAAAGAGGGGAAAAGGAAAGGGGAAAAGAGAAATAAATAAAAAATTAAGAAAGGAAAAGGAAAAAAAAGGGCAAAAGAGAAGTCAGGAAATAAAAATAATAGAAATGAAAAAATCCAAAGAAATTTAATGTAGGCAGAATTTCAGAGGGAGGAGGATTTGCCACAGCAGATCCAAATTCATCCATGGAACCCTCATCTGACACCTGGATTTGGTACCAGGGGCTGGGATCTGCCACCAGGAGCTGGGGAATGGAATCAGAGATCTGCCACCGGGATTTGGGCACCAAATCAGAGATCTGCCACTGGGATTTGGGCACCAAATCAGAGATCTGCCACTGGGATTTGGGCACCAAATCAGGGATCTGCCACTGGGATTTGGGCACTGGAATCAGGGATCTGCCACTGGGATTTGGGCACCAAACTCCCAGCTCCAGGTCTGACAGCCACCAACTCCCACCTCCTGCATCCACCGACGGACAAAACACCCAAACCCAGCAAAGCCCCTCCATGATTTGTCCATGTGACCTTGGTGAATTCAGCCTAAACTAAGCCCAGCTCAATTTTAATCCCAGCCTAAGCAGGCTGGCTAAGCCAAACCCCCTTTACAGGGCATTTTCCACCCAAACCGGGCCTGTGTGTTTCCATCATGGTTCCCTTGCCTCATTCCCCTCTTCCCAGCGCATTTTCCTGGCAGGAAGGAGCAGCGGCCGGGCCAAGCCGTCTGCTGGCCCTTCCCTGAGCTCCAGCAGCGGTGTTGGAGACAAATAAATTCGTCTTTATTTACCCCAAAACGTGTTTATTTTCTCCTTCCCTTTTAATTTCATTATTGTTTGATAGGAACATAAAGCAGAAGCCCCCGATCGATGCCAGAGGCTCCCAACCCAAGGGTTCCTTGGAAACTTCCTTGGGGTTGTCGGAACATTTCTGAGGGGTTATGAACTCCTTAAACAAACAGCTGAGGTCATTGTTAGTCACAGAAAGACAAAAAAAAAAAAAAAAAAAAGGAATTATTTCAGGAAATAAAAAAAAAAGCAGGATTAAAGTTACAAAGTTACAGCCAGGAGCTGCTCCCAGAGAAAGGAGCTGGGATGGGAGATGGCAAAATCCCCAGTAAAACCACCAAGGAACCCTGAGCCTGGCACTGGTTTTTCCAGCTGACATTCCAAGATGCTCTCTCTGTGTTTTTGAGGTGTCAAATCCTCATCAAATCCTTCTCCCAGGACTCAGAGATCCCAACCCCAATTCCAAGGGTCACTGTCTGGGAAAGAGGAACTTCTGGTGGCGATTTTGGTGGCTTTTTGAGTTCTGGATGGGATGGCACAGGGCAATTCCAGAGTTCCAGGAATGGAATGGCAAGGAAAGGAGAAAGGAAAGGGAAGAGGAAAGGAGGAAGGAAAGGGAAAGGGAAAGGGAGAGGGAAGGAAAGGAAAGGAAAGGAAAGGAAAGGAAAGGAAAGGAAAGGAAAGGAAAGGAAAGGAAAGGAAAGGAAAGGAAAGGAAAGGAAAGGAAAGGAAAGGAAAGGAAAGGAAAGGAAAGGATCCATCAAAGCCATTGGACACAGGGGTGACCCTATCAAAGGATACATGGATACAACACCTGGATATCCATGAATTCAGGCACAGGGAAGGAGTGGGTTCTGAGCGCATTGGAAAAGCAAAGGAGAGAGGCCTCTAATCCCACAAATTCACAGTCACAAGGAAGAGTCTGCCTGGCTGCCTCTACCCCAGCCCCTTCCCATCTCCTGATCCGTGTGGGATGGCATTCCATCCATCCCAGAGGCTCCACTGGTCCCATTTCCAACACCAGGGACACCACGGTTCCCACTGGGCAGGGCTGCTCCCACCCCTGGGTGAGCCTGGGACGTTTGGAGATCCTGGAGCTCTGCTGGGATCCACTTCCCACCTCCAGCAGATCCAAATATCCAGCCCCAGGATAAGCTGTATGCACGGAGCTTCCTGCACCCCTGAAAACTCCGTGGAGTGGAGAAGTTCCTGTTTTACCCTGCTGCTCATCCCTCCTTGCTGCTAACGAGGCTCTCTCCCAGCCTCATTTCTCATTCCTGCTTTTCTTCCAGCTTTGTGCCTCCCCTCTCTGTGTCTGATCCTCTTTTTTCCTTAAAAAAATCCCTGTTTTCTGCATGGCTCCAAAACCCCCTGAGCCGGGCCAGACAGCAACATGAATAAAATACAGAGGGAATTCAAAAAGAGAGGGAAAATTAAAAATAAATAAAAGCCAAGCAATCTCCTGGCAGGTGCTGAACTCTCCGTGTGCTCCAAGAGGAATTTTTCATGACATCCCCATCACTTATTTAGGTTGTGGCTCCGTGGCCTCCTGCATTTCCCTGCATTCCAACGAGGCATCAGCAGCTTCTCTGCCCACCTAAATCCCAGCCCAGCCCTCGATTGGGCAAAAAAAGCCTCCAGGAAAGCCAGGAAATAAAGAATATTTAAAGAATTAATTGCACGACTGATCAATGGGAATGGTGAGCTCAGGAAAAATGCAAAGGAAAAGGGAAAATCCTTGTGGATGGAGAAGATGTGGAGGAAGTGTCAGTGGAAGTGGGAATCCAACGGGTTTTTACTCCTCTGCTCGGTCTGGTGCCGAAAGCAGCCGGGAAAAGATGGGATGGGCAAGAGGGAAAAGCAAAGCTGCTTCAAAATCACTGGAACACGGAATTGTTTGGGTTGGAAAAGATCCTTCAGACCATGGAGTCCAATCATTCCCCGCACTGCCAAGGCCACCTCTGCTCCATGTCCCTGATGTCACATCCACAGGGCCTTAGATCCCTCCAGGGATGGACATCCCATCGCTTCCATGGGCAGGTCCAGTGCCTGACCACCCTTTCCGTAAATAAATTTCCCTAATTCCAACCTAAACCTCCCCAGTACAACTTGAGGCCGTTTCTCCTTGTTGTGTCCCTCTGGAATTCCCATTCCCATTTTTCTGCAGACAACGTTGTCTCCAATTATTTCACCAAGGGGAAAAGAGGGAAATGCTCTGGGATTCTCCTGATTTTCTCCTTTCTCAAGGAAGCCACCCTGCCCAGCAGGCAGAAAATTTACTGAAATCACAGAATTTGGGAAAATTTGGGAATTTTGGGAAGATTTGGGAAGATCCCCAGCCGGAATATCCCAAATTTTGCCTCTTTCCTGCCAGGAATTCTTTGGGATTTCAGAGATTCAGACACTCCCGCCACGCTTGGAGATTTTCCAGCTTTTCCCATTGATCCCTGGGGAAATTTTCCATGGGAAATCTTGGGAATAAAGAGGAGCAAATGAAGCCCAGGAAATACAAAAAGAAGAGGAAATAAAACCCAAGAAATAAAGATGAGCAAATAAAACCCAGCTCTTATCTCAGAGATGCTGAAAATCAGCAGCTTCATTAAGAAATAAATTAATTAGAGCCCAGGGGAATTAAGGGTTAAGTGATTTCCAGAGCCATCCTGGGGCTCCTAAAAGCCACCAAGCCCTGAGATAAAGAAGTGCTCAGTGAACACCGAATTAAACAATCGTGGTTTTATCCGAATTTGTATCTTGTGATTGATCCTGATCCAGGGATGGGCCAACCTTATCCCATCTGAACCCCGTCCCACCTGGGAACTCCCACCTGGGAACTCCCTTCCTGATGGATTCTCGGGAGTCACGAGGCGTGAGCCCCTCTCAGGGGCAGTGCTGGACTTCCCCTCCTCTCCAATTTCATGGAACTGGAGTAATTTAAGAACCCTCCACCCCTGGTGGGATTGCAGTGAACTCCAGAAGTGCTGGGAGGAGCTGAGAGGGAAAAGCAAGGGCAAAGCTCCCTAGCCATGTGAGCCCGGGTCTCCATTTCCTTTGGAAAGGATTGGGCTGGATATAGGATTAAATTAGATTGACTGGATTGTGTTATATATAAAAATTATATAGAACTTCACATGGTTATGCATAATATTGGATAATGTTGTTTATGGGGTTTATTATCTTATAAACTCATTAGACATTAGATATTTTAATACATAGAATCATGGAATCATGGAATGGTCTGGGTGGAAGGGACCTTAAATCCCATCCAGAGTCACCCCACCCATGGCAGGGACACCTCCCACTGTCCCAGGTTGCTCCAAGCCCAGTGTCCAACCTGGCCTTGGACATTCCCAGGGATCCAGGGGCAGCCCCAGCTGCTCTGGCAATTCCAGCCCAGGCCTGGGGGGGTCTGGCCTGGGCCATTCCAGCCTCACCCACAACATCCCAAACCCCACTCCCAGGGCTGCTCCCGGTCCCTTCCCACACAGATCCCTGCAGGTGTAAGGAATTGGAATCCAGCTCATGCAGAGAACTGAGAAGGTGCTGCTCTACCTGGACTTGTTGCCACAGCTGCAGTCTCAGCCACTGGGACAGATTTATTTGCAATAATTAGCAGTAATTAAAATCTAGGATCAGAAACTGGATTAATCCCATTTTTAATACTTTTTTTTAGGAAGACAACTTCCTTGAAATCAACACGATAAAAAAGGCAAAATCCCAAATCCATCTGGAAGAAGCCATTCAGAATCTGAGCAAGGCTGGAGTTAGGGATGAGGACAAGGATCGGAGCCACCCTTGGAGGTTCATGGAAGCTGAAGGGAAGGAATCCTCCCTGCTCCCTGCCCAGCTCCCGTTTCTGTGCCCCCCAAGGCCTCAGCTGGGAGTTTACAATTGAATTTTCTGCGGCGGTAACGCGGAGCCCTTTGTGTACAGAACGTCTGATGGAAACGGCCTTGTTCAAATTAACCTGGAATTCGGGAAAAAAAAAACCCCTCCATGTGTTTCTGTTTCATTAGGGAAGGACATTTGGAAAAGGAAGAACGACGGGGCTGAGGTGGGAGGGACGCAGGACGGGCGGGAAACTGGGATCTCCTGCCACAAACAGCATTGGAATTCCTCTGGGAATGACTCTGGTCCTCATGGAATCCATAAACTCCTTCCATGCATCCATCCCTCCCTCATCTCCCTCGCTCCTGGTTTCCCAGTCCAAGCCTTCGTGGCCCCAAAGTTGGATTTGGTGGCATTGGAGGGCTTTCCCAACCTAATGATTCCATGATTTTGAGATGAAACGTGGATGTGGCGGATAAGTCACTCTCCAGCCTTCCCAGCTCCTTCCTTTATGGGTTAATTCCTCAGGAAAACGAGGCTTTCCTGGATGTTTTTAATTTGGTTTAATACATAAAAGGGTCAATCCTTTCCCTAAAATCCCAGTGGGAAGGGAAGGGAAGGGAAGGGAAGGGAAGGGAAGGGAAGGGAATGAGACCAGACTCCCTACGGATGTCATTCCCAGGACAGTGACATTTCTCACTTCAGATATTTTAAAATGTGGGGAAAAATATTGGAAAAATATTGAAAAATACTGAAAAAATAAAAAGAAAAACATTGAAAAACAACAACAAAAAAAGAAAAAATAGTGGGAAAAATTGAAAATATTATAAAATATTGAAAAGCATTGAAAAAATATTGAAAAATATTGAAAAAGTATTAGAAAAAAGTTAAAATATTATAAAATACGGAAAAGCATTGAAAAAATATTGAAAAATATTGAAAAAGTATTAGAAAAAAGTTAAAATATTATAAAATATTGAAAAGCATTGAAAAAATACTGAAAAATATTGGAAAAACCTGGAAAACAGATTGAAAAAGATGCCCAGCAAATCCGCTGTGCATCTTCAACAATCCAACCCTTCTGCAACCCGGCTCCCTCTGCCTCTTGGAAACCACTTCCCTCCCTACTGTTTTTTGGGATCCACACTTATTATTCTTCCTCTTCTCTCCTTTGTTATCACTCTGCTCTCTCCCTCCAGGCTTTTCCTCAGCCCTGTTGCTTAATTTTTCTAATCCCTGCCCCTCAGAGGGAGGAAGCTGTCCTGTTTTCCTTGTTAATCAGCAATCTCTGGCGCGAGGAACGGCTCCGGGAGCGCGGAACGTTCCGGCTCGGCGCACTCCAACCCAGCAGAGCTCCTGGCACGCAGAGCCCACGGAGCCCAGGGTGTTCCCTGGAATCGCCTTCCCAAAGCATGCCCCAAAAATGGGGTTGGGGTTTCCAGGAGCCCTGGAATTGCCTTCCCATAGCACGCACCAAAAATGGGGTTGGGGTTTCCAGGAGCCCTGGAATCGCCTTCCCAAAGCACGCCCCAAAAAAGGGGTTAGGGTTTCCAGGAGCCCTGGAATTGCCTTCCCAAAGCACGCCCCAAAAAAGGGGTTGGGGTTTCCAGGAGCCCTGGAATTGCCTTCCCAAAGCACGCCCCAAAAAAGGGGTTAGGGTTTCCAGGAGCCCTGGAATTGCCTTCCCAAAGCACGCCCCAAAAATGGGGTTGGGGTTTCCAGGAGCCCTGGAATTGCCTTCCCAAAGCACGCCCCAAAAATGGGGTTGGGGTTTCTAGGAGCCCTGGAATCATCTTCCCAAAGCACGCCCCAAAAAAGGGGTTGGGGTTTCTAGGAGCCACCAAAATTCCACAAAAGTGCTGGGGCAGAAGTGGGGATGAGGCTGAAGTTTGGAAGCTGGTGGGATGGGAGGGGAAAGTGGAATGGTGTTCCCAGCTGGATATCCATTGGAATGGGGTTGGGAAGGAAGCCCAGGAGCAGTGGCACCAGCCCACTGTGTCTTCTGGAAACTCCTGCCAGGATGGGATTATCCCGCTCTCCTGAGATCCCACCTGGAATTCCGTGTTCAGGTCTGGTGTCCCCAACACAGGCAGGACACAGAACTGCTGGAGGCAGACCAGGGAAGGGTCAGGAAGAGTGGAGCCAGGCTGGGAGAGCTGGGAATGTTCCCCTGGAGAAGAGAAAATTCCAGGGAATGCTCAGAGCCCCTGCAGGGACTCCAGGAGAGCTGGAGAGGGACTGGGGACAAGGGACAAAGGGACAGGAGGCAGGGAATGGCTGGCACTGGGAAAGGGGAGATTGGGCTGGGATCTTGGCAAGGAATTCCTGGCTGGGAGGGTGGGCAGGGGCTGGGCTGGAATTCCCAGAGCAGTTGGGGCTGCCCCTGGAACCCTGGCAGTGCCCAAGGCCAGGCTGGACATTGGGCCTTGGAACAGCCTGGGATAGTGGGAAGTGTTAATTACGAAGCTTTCACATTCCCAGAGAGGTTTTCCCATCCTAAGCCCCCCATGTTCAACCATCATCATCCATCCCCTCTTCCAGGACCACCATTACATTCCATCTTTTTTTTCCCCAGTTGATTCAGTACCTTCCCCACACTGGAGAAGAGCAAGCTTGTCTAACTGGGCTCTGCACTGTTAAGGAATAAAATAATGGGAAAAAATGGAAAATTCATGAAAAAAAAAAAAAAAAAAAGGACAATTCACCAATTTATGAAGGAAGAGGAAAGAAACAAGGGATGGGGATGGAGAAGGAGATGGGAAGAAGAGAAATATTTCCCTACCAACTCTGCACTGAGATTGAGACACAAGAGCCCACAGCCAAAATCAAGGTTTATATTTACCTGTATCTATTTATATCTAAATATCCATAAATTCCCATATCCGTTCCTACATCCATCCCAAACCCCTCAAAAATTTAAAGGCTTAATAAAGGAGGAAAGACAAAAAATCAACATCCACATGAAGACGGAAAACTGAGGCACAAAGATGTTCCTGGCCAAGAATTCCACCCGTTCCCAAGGTGTGAGGCCTGAAATCATCCAGAATCTTCCTAAAGTATTTTTTAAAATCCCATTTAACCTTATTAACTCCTCAGGAGCATAATTCCCATGGCCTGCAGAGAGGCCCCAAAAATTAAAGTTGTTTTCCCCATGGAATGCTGAGAGACGATCACGATTTTTAAAAGTTCGGATCCAAGTCTTGCAAAATTTGGATTCTTTACAAGGATGGCAACAACAAACCCCGTCCCAGGGGTGCTTCCCTGCATCTCCATTCAACAATTCCCTCCTCTGTTCCTCCCTCAGACACTTTCCTCCTGTGCAGACTTCCCAGACATTCCCAGCTCGCCATTCCAAAGCCTTCCCAGCCATTCCCAACTTGCCATTCCTCACCGTTCCCAGCCATTCCCAACCCCTTTGGCCCAGCAGATTTTGCTGTGATTCAAACCCGGTATTTTAATCAAACCCAATGTTTCAATCAAATCCAATACTTTTATCAAACCCAGTATTTTTATCCCTGTCTCAGATTTTCCTCCGAGTTCATTCCCCGATCCCCCAAGGATGTTCCTGAGATAACTCCAGACCCGGAGCCATGAACCCAGCGCTGAACCCGCATCCCAAAACCAGCATTATCTCGTGCCTGATAGGATGCAGGATTTCTGCACTCATTCATGGTGCTGTTTTACCCAACTATTAATAATTAATTGAGATTGCTCCTCCTCAGGATGAGTCCCCGAGGTTTGTAAGGTTCCCAGAGCTTCCCTGATGGAAGTGCCACCATCTGACACCAGCACAACCCACACTGAGCCCAGCCTGTTGTCACCACGTAACAGCTCCATGAAATGGTTCCATTCCAACCAGGAGGACAAGGAGAAATTTAAAAATTAAAACAGAACAAGGTCAAGGGGAAACTGAAAAAAATTAAAATAGAACCGGGTCAAGGAGAAATTTAAAAATTAAAATAAAATCAGGCCAAGGTGAAGGTAAAAAATTAAAATAGTACCAGGCCAAGGAGAAATTAAAAAATAAAAACAGAACGAGGTAAAGGAGAAATTAAAGAAACATAACCAAGTCCATGCTGGTGGAGCTTCCACTGACACCTGGGAGCCGCAAACCTCCGGGATTCAGCTCCATGTGGAGGTGAAGACCGGATCACCTGGGGGTTAAAACACCGGGCATCCCCTCCAAAAACCAGGCTTTGAGTTAATTTCCTGCCCATCACGGATCAGAGACCCGCCTGGGAGGACTCTCAGCCCTCCCTGCGCACCGCTGGGTCCCCCCGTACCCCCTCCGCTCTCCCCGCTCCAGAGCCTCTGGAATACAAATGACTTTCGCAGCAGAGATGGAAACTCGATCATTAAACTGAGATAACTGAGCCGAGCCCCCGGCGGGGCCGAGCCCAAAGCCGAGATCAATGCTGCGAGGAGGCAGCGCTGTCATTTAATCGATATCCGTGCGCAGCCCATTATCCCCACGCTCCCGGCTGCTCCCGGGAATCCTCCAGCCCGTCCCCTCCGCCCGGGTGACGTTCGAGGCGAGCGCTGAAGGGTGGAAGTGTTTAATTTAGGGCACTTCTCGGGACAATCGCAGCGATGGGAGATCTCCCAGATAAGTTTCACTCCCCACCATCCTTCTGGGAGAGTTTTTTCCCCCCCTTTTTTTGCCGTCCGCCAGGACAAAGGGGCCTTTATGGCGTTTTCTAGCCAGTGTGTTTATTTAATGCACATTGTGGCCCAGCCGCTGTTGGAATATCATCCATTTCCCTCCCCGGGGAGATATTCCAAGGAGCAGTGAGGAATCAACTTTAAACAAAAAGGCCATCTAAATATACAAACCGAGGAGAACAATGGCAGCATTAATTATAGCCCGGGCAGGAGGGGATCCAGGGGGAATCCAGAGGCAGGGAAGTTCTTTCTGCACAATTTATTTCCCTCTCCGGGCACTCGGGGAACAGAGCCGGGGATGGAGAGGGAACGTGAGGATGGAGGGATGGGGAAGTGTCCAACAAACTGGGACCCAGACAGGACAAAAGCAGCTGGAGAAGAGAAGCCACGGGATTTGGAAGTTGGAAAAGAGGATCAGGAGCCGGGTCCTGCTTGGATGGGGGAAGGAATCAACAGCAAAGGCAGGGATGTGTCCCACAGCTCTGGGGAAAAGGGGATTGGGTTTAGAACTTCCATAAGACCTAAATTCCTCCCTGCGGGGGATAACATGGAATCATGGAATGGTTTGGGTTGGAAGACACCCGAAATCCCATTCCATCCCATCCATGGCAGGGACACCTCCCACTGTTCCAGGCTGCTCCAAGTCCCAATGTCCAGCCTGGCCTTGGGCACTGCCAGGGATCCAGGGGCAGCCCCAGCTGCTCTGGGAATTCCAGCCCAGCATCTCACCTCCCTCACCCCGACTCCAAGGAGGAGCAGGGAATTCCTGCTGGAATTAAGACCAATTAACGCTGTGGCAGAGCTCTGGTGGCAGCTGGGACAGACGTGCCACCACTCTGAGCATTTTTGAAGGCCAGGGTGGCCAAGGATTGTCACCTTGTGATGGCACAAATAGCATGGTGAGGAACATCTTCCATCAGAGGGATCTCCCTGCTCCACTCGTGTCCCTGTTGTGGTTGAGTTGGTTACTCAGCCATTCCCAGGACTTTGAATTCCAGGGGAAAACCAAGGAATGCCTCTTTCCCAGCACCTGGAAGAGGAGTTCATCCAGCACAAATCAAGCTCATAAAAGATCCATAAAACCTTACAAGGGGCCTCCAAAAGATACCAGCCTCTCTTTCTGAGTTTTTAAAAGAAATCCTGCTAAAACAACTGAAAAATTATTTTTCCATACAAAATATCATCCTTGATGCAGGGCAAAAGGGGATTATTGAAGGAAATCCCACAGATTTGGCTCTAACAGGGATAGAATCAGAGAATTATGGAATCGTTGAGGCTGGAAAAGATTTTTAAGACTGTCGGGTTCCCCGGAACTGCCAATCCCACCATCAAACCACGTTCCCAAGTGCCACATCCACAGGGATTTTGAATCCACCACTGCCCCAGGCTGGAGAACCTTTTCCATGGAGAAATTTGCCCTAAAACCAAGACCTAACACAGGACCAATGCATTTGCACCCTTGCACAAGGACGTGGGGACTTTGGGTGCCACCTCCTGCTGAGGAAGCCCCACAAGGTGGATCTGAGTCTCAGTCCAGGAGCTTTTGTGGCAAGGTGGCCTCAGGGAACCCCCACGGAGCATCCCACGGGATCACCGGGATCTCACCACTCACCTGCTCCACCAACAGTCCCACCCACAGCTCCCACCCAAAATAACAGAGAAAATCCAGATTTAAAAACCAATTTCCAGGAAAGCTTTACCCTAAACCTCTCCAATGCACAGATAAGGACTGGAAATGTGTGCTTTCCATGGATTTTTAAGGATAAACTACAAAACCTTGGATTTCTCGACAGTTTATCATCAGAACCCTCAGCTGGAGTTGATGTGACTTGGAGCAAATCACTTCAACCCTGCTCTAGTTTTCTGGAATATTTAGGAATATACAAAAACTGGGAATTCTGCAGCAGAAAACTTGAATAACTTCATATAAATAAATCTCTTCCTTCTCCTCAGCTCTGCAAATGGAGTTTTTTAAGGATTATCAAACACTGCTTTGGGGAACAAATCACCCTTCCAGAGATGGTTTTTCCCTGGAAATTTTCCTGGGTTTTCGCTGGAAATTTTTTTGCACCTCAGAGCAGTATCAGGTGCCAGGCCTGTCCTGAGACATCCAATCCTGGGACAACCCAATATGGCCATGGAGCAAACTCCAGCTCAGTTTTCCAGTTCCTTCCCCCTCATGGATACAAACTGGTGGTGGTTGAGGTTTCCCTTTGATTTCATGGAATTCTGGAATGGGAATTTCAAGTTGGCTCCATGGCAAACGTGAAATCCTTCCCTTGGAGCGTCTCACCTCTGTATTCCTAATTTTATTCTCATCCTCACTCACTAAATATCCCTTTTCCCTTTTTTTTTTGCTAAGAACGTCTTGGCCGTGCTGCTCTGCAGTTCCTGAGCCATCACCGGGTTTATCCCAGCCCCATTCCCACTTTTCAGCCTCTCTTCACCTCCACGTGACCTCACCTGCTTCACTTTTTAGAATTCCCCCCCCTCCCTTTTGTCTGGGATGCCGAAATTTCCATCACCAAAGCCAGGCAGAGTTCAGGAGCATCACTCCCATTTCTTAGCAGGGTGCCCAGACCCAAACCCCGACCCCAAACACAAACCTACAGCAGCTTTAAAACCCCAAAAATCTAAACCCCAGCCTAGCAAAACCCAGTTTATCAATGTCTGCAAGGCCGAGTTCCGTGATCCATGGAGCCTGGAGCACCTCATCCTCTGGATATTTCAGTGGTGCTTTAATTGCAGGAACAAAACCAAATTTTTTCCAAGGCCAGCACATGTTGGATTTGGAAATCCTGACAATGGGGGCTCTCAGCATCATAAATTCCACTTGTCCCCTTCCCCGAGCCAAAGGAACACGTGGAGCGAAGCTCCTGCTGGCAGCTCCCTCCCAGGGGTGACACAGATTGGGAAAGAGGCAGGGCTTTGTTTAGAGGGAAAAATATAGGGATTTGTAGGGAAAAATACAGGGATTTATAGGGACAAATACAGGGATTTGTAAGGACAAATATGGGGATTTATAGGGACAAATGCGAGGATTTATAGGGACAAATACAGGGATGGGGTTTGGGCACTGCCTCGGGTATCCCGGGCACAAACAAAGGTGCCAGACATCTCCTGCCCGGTTCAGAGGATCATGGAATTACTTGGAATGGCAGGGAACTTCACGATCATCCCATTTTTCCCTTTTTTCCTGTTTTCCCCTTCTTTTTTTGCTCCCTCCTTTCTGTTTTTTCCCCCCGCCTTTTTTGGGGGGGTCTTTTTTATCAACTGCATTCTATTTTTTTTTCCTATTTTCCTTTATATCTTGATTTTCTTTCCCCTTGCCTTGCTTTTTCTGTCCCTTTTTTCTTTCCTTTATTTTTCTCTTTTCTCCCTTTTCCCTTTTTTCTGTTTTCACCCTTTTTCTCTTGTTTTTCTCCTTTTTTCTTCCCCCTTTTTTCTTTTTTTCCCTTCACCCCCTTTTCCCTCCCCCTCCCTTTTTCTTCTTTCCCTCATTTTTTATCTTCCTTTTTTCCTTCCCTTCTTCTCCCTTTTTCCATTCCTCCCTTCTCATTTCCCCTCTTTTCCTTTCCTCTCTGCTTTTTCTTTTCCCCCATTTTTATCCTTTTTCCCCCTTTCTTTTCCCTTTTCATTCCACCCTTTTTTCATTTTCCCCATATTTTCCTTTTCTTCCCCTCCCCTTTTTTCTCTTTTCTCTCATTTTCTCATTTCTCTCTCCCTTTTCCTGTTTCCCCCCCCCATTTTTCTTCTTTTTCCTCCCTTTTTTTTCCCAGAGACGAGACCTGTAACAGCACAGGGCAATCCCTACAGCCGAGGGCATTATCATGGAGCAGGAATAATTCCCAAAAAAGATTCCTGGGTGCTCCCAATCCCTCCCAGTGGCTTAATTACCTCTGCAGCTCATTAAAACTTATTAATAATACAGTTGCTCTCCTGCCTCACATTCCCCTTGTCCATCCATTTTTGGCTTCATTCCTCCCTTTCCAAACCTGTGGCGGGAGCACGAGGCTCTGGGACATCCATCAATAATTCTGCAAGGTTTCTCATTCCCAAAGAATTGGTTATTTGGGGGAAAAAAACAGAATTCCACTCAGGAGCAGGGAGGGTTATGAATATTGCAAAGTACGAGAGGTGAGAGCACGTGAAGCCAAACTCCTCCAGAGCCCAAACAGCTGCGGCGTCCAGAGGGATAAATCATCCCCAAACGGGATCAAAACAACACAGCTCCATATTTCTGAATCAAAAAAAATCACCTGCACTCGACTGCGCCATCAGTTCCATCAAGGAATTCCACTGGCAGGGCGGGAAGGGGGCAAGGAGCCAAGGAACCCTTTCATGGCCACGTCGAGCCCTGAGTTTGCCACGTCCATCCTCGTCCTCATCATCCCCATCCTCATTATCCTCATCATCCTCATCCTCACCCTCATTGTCCTCATCATCCTCATCCTCACCCTCCTCCTCCTCCTCATCATTCTCATCCTCATCCTCACCCTCACCCTCATCCTCATCCTTATCCCCACCCTCATCATCCTCATCCTCATTATCCTCATCATCCTCACCCTCACCCTCATCGTCCTCATCATCCTTATCCTCACCCTCCTCCTCATCATCGTCATCATCCTCATCCTTACCCTCACCCTCATCCTCATCCTCATCATCTTCACTCTCATCCTCATCATTCTTCTCATCCTCACCCTCATCCTCATTCTCATCCTCATCCTCATCGTCCTCATCATCCTCATCATTCTCCTCATCCTAATCCTCATCCTCACCCTCATCCTCATCCTCCTCATCCTCATCCTCATCATCCTCATCCTCATCACCCTCACCCTCATCCTCATCATTCTCCTCATCCTAATCCTCATCATCCTCATCCTCACCCTCCTCCTCATCCTCACCCTCATCACCCTCATCTCCCCGGCAGGTGTCACTGGGTTTGGCAATTCCCAAGGCACCAGGACACCCTGGGAAGGCGGTAAAAGCTGCGGTGTTTTGAGGGAACACCGGGAGTTTCCGCGTTGGAATCCCCGCGGGTGACGAGCGCTCCGGGGAATCTCGGCTGCCACGCCGGAGCCGTGACCGCGCCGTCCCCCGGCCTTCCCAAAAGGACGCACATCACAAGGCTGGGTTTTCCAGCAGCATTCCCGGCCCCTCTTCCCAAGCCAAGGGGTCTCAGGCTGCCTTTGATCTGCTGAGCTCTCCAAACCCGGCAGCGAGAGGAGCGCAGTCAATAATTGATGGAGGTTTGCTGGCAGCGGGCTTGGCTGTCTGAGTTACCTTTCCCAGATCCCTCAGAAGTCATCCAAAGACTCAAATCCATTGTTTTTGCCTAAAAATATCTCTGGGATAAGCCTTCAAGTGAACTAAATCCAAAAGCCAGGGTTTGCTTGCTCCCACTGATGGGAAATCAGAGCAAGGAAAGGACTGTGGGAGCATTGCTGGGTCCTGATCAACCAAAAAAAATCAAGGAATGAAAAATTCCCATGAAGCCAGGCTGGGAGAGTGGGAATGTTCCCCTGGAGAAGGGAAGGCTCCAGGGAGAGCTCAGAGCCCCTGGCAGGGCCTGCAGGGGCTCCAGGAGAGCTGGAGAGGGACTGGGGACAAGGGACAAAGGGACAGGAGCCAGGGAATGGCTGCCAGTGGGAAAGGGGAGATTGGGCTGGGATCTTGGCAAGGAATTCCTGTCTGGGAGGGTGGGGAGGGGCTGGGCTGGAATTGCCAGAGCAGCTGGGGCTGCCCCTGGATCCCTGGCAGTGCCCAAGGCCAGGCTGGACACTGGGGCTGGGAGCAGCCTGGGACAGTGGGAGGTGTCCCTGCCATGGATGGGGTTGGGAAGGGGATGAGATTTAAGTTCTCTCCCACCCAACTCATTCCATGATTCCATGGTAAAGGGGGCAACTTTGGGGTTTGCAAGGTGTCCTTGACTGTTTCCAGGTGGAAGCTGAGGCTCCCTGGCTCAAGATGTGTCACTGAAGGACACAACGGCACTGAGGTGACATCACCTCAGGTTGGTTGCACCATTATCCCTTTGCCCATCTGCAGAAATCACCAGAAATCCCTCAATGAGCTCCTGGCTTGCATTTCCACCTCCACCAACAGCAGGGAAAGCAAAAACCCAAATATTTTCATCCTACAGCCTCGACCCATTGATCCCAAAACACTTTGCGAACACGGCGGGATCCAGACTCCCCACAAGGCCCTGGGGCTTGCTGCTGTTACTGGGAGCTCTTTGACGAACACCCTGGCCACAAATTGCTCCCCATGACCCCTCCTGGTCCCCCCTGTCCTCCCTGGCCGTGTCCCACCCCGTCCTTGTGGTGCCAAGCCCAGCTCAACCCTAATTGACATCATGTGTGCACCGGGCTGGCCGTGCCGGAGACTCCCACGGCACCGAAAAGCCGTGGAAAAATCCGGTAATCAACCCCAAAAATCGCCTTTTCCCTCCCCGCTCCGGCGCGGGGCCTGTGCGGGAGCAGAACCCGGCGTCGGCCCGTTGTTAGGCCCAGTTTAAATATAGATCCAGCTCTGAACAGATGAATAATTGCGGTGCTTAAAACGTCTGGCTAATCTTTAGCAGAGCTGCAATCAATCACCGGTGTCAGGCTGGGACGCATTTCTCAGTTTCATACACAAAACCTTCCTTCAAATGCAAACTATATCCACTTTCAGGGCCTGGCCTGCCTTCCCCATCTGATATTAATGGAAGAGCTCCCGGCATGAGGAGGCTCCGGGCGGAATTGATTTGGATTTTCAAAAAAAAAAAAAAGAAAAAAATGAAATTTAAAAAAAAAATTCGTTCCGTCGGGAATGACAGTCCTAGGGAAAAAAACCCTGAGCTGCTGAAGGGGGGATTTGGATGGGTTTGGAGCTTCGGGAAAGAAAACACAGGGAACACGTTCGGCTGATCCTGCTCTTCGGAGGAAAAGCCAAGTCTCCGGCTCAGCCTAAATCCCTGGAGCAATTCGCGTCCTCCGGCCTTATGGTCTCTCCCCTGGAGGTGCCTCAAAAATGCTCAAAATGGTGGAATATGAAGTGAAAATTGCCGTATTGTTGACACATTGGACGTTTTTCTTCATTAGCAGCTGATATTCACTAATTTGAGGGTCGAAGGCCTGCTCTGGTCCCAGCCCTGGCTATTCCAAAGCGTTGCACATTTCTTGGTGGACAATAATCCATGTCCAGCTTTCCCAGGAGAGCATTCCTCATGGTTTCCCAATTTCCTAGAGAGCAGCTGCAGTTTTTCCTGCCGCACGGGGCTCACGTGTCCCTCCTCGGATGGAAGGAAGCCCTAACCAAGTAATCCTTTAATCCTTTAAATTAATTAATCTGAGCTCCGGCCGGCCATGGCTCCACAGAATCATTCAGGATGGGAAAGACCCTCTGGATCACCGAGTCCAACTATTAAAGCAGGAATTAGGCATGGATTGAGCACAGGGATCCACATCAGACCCATCTTCTGCTCATCCAGGAGATGGAAGAGCTCAAGCAGGAGAGCCAGCTCCAGTCTCCTTCTCCCCACCAAGAGCTGGAGAACACCGGGCAGACCCTCCTGAGCTTTTAGCGAGTGGAGCTCACCAGTTATTCCAGTTTTTACAGCCAGGGTTATTTTCCCATCTCGTTATGGCCAGGACAGAAGGGTCCTGCCACCGTTTCCCACATCAAACCAGAAAACCCCGGAGCTGGCAGCAGTGGAAGCAGGAATTGTGCTGGCTCCTGGCACCAGACCATAGTGGAGCCCAGGCTCCATCTGAACATCTCTGCCTGATGAAGTTCACTGAGTGTTTTGAAGCTGTCAAAACCCTCCAGGTTGGCTTGAGGTAGGAAGGAACCCGATCTGATCAGACCCTGAAGAGCTCAGAAGGAACACGGGCAAGCACAACCCTCGTCAGGCACCTCTTGCCACTTCTTTCTCCCCAGAATTTCTGATTTCTTAACGATTTTTTCATTTATTGGGGTTTTTCTTTTGTGGGCAGACTCCGAAAGGCAGAGCGCTGACATCTCCCAACAAGACCACGGGCTGCCCCAAAATTAAAACGTGCGAACACTGAAGGTGGTGATGGTATCTGGGGGCCCTTCGGGGGTGGAAAGTTGATAAAATCTGGTGAGTAATACCTGGATTTTTCATCAGCTGCCATCTGAGCACGAGGGGAGATGTGAGGTTGAGGTTTGCTCCTCCAAACACCATGTTTGACTCACAAAACGCTGTTTTCTCTCCTGGCTCAGCAACCTGGCTCTCATCACCTGGGCACGGATGTGCCCCTTCGGTGAGGTCAGGAATTCCTGTCTCCCGATGCTCACTGCCGCTCCCGGCCCCTGCCGCGCTCACCGAGCTGTAACCCAAAGCCAGGCTGATTTGGGCCATCTCAGGAGATAAAACGAAACACAAGAAATCACCCAAGCCTTGGTCTGGTTGGTGGGCAGTTGCCTGCGGGGTTTTGGAGCAGGTGGGAGCATTTTTGGGGGTCCCTCCCAACTTGGGGAGTTATTTTACAGAATTCCTCTCCATTCTCCATTCCTGGAAACTTCCAGTGTCAGGCTGGACGAGGCTTTGAGCAAACTGATGCACGGATGGCCTTCAACCCCTTTCCAACCCAAACCATTCCATGATTCCACAACCATCCTTGTTCTTATCCCTACCAGCAAACCCAGGAAACAACAGCACTACCACAAGCCCAAGGAAAACCCTTGGACGCTCCAGGAACTGCCACCACCAAGGCGTCCCTGACCTGATGTTTGATATTCCCAACCACAAGCCCGTGATCCAAGCTGAGAACATCTGGGCCAGCAGTCCCAGACTCCGTGGTCAGCCCAGCCCGAGCTGCAGCCGTTCCGCGGAGGATTCGCGCTCCCAAAAAAAATGTTGGCTCTCGTTTTTGGCTTCCCCTCTCCCGCAGGCAGGTGTGAGCCCAGCCCAGCCTCCCCTCATAGACACCCCACTGTGCGGGAAGCACTGCAGGCTGCTCCCTTTCCCCGCGGATCAGATAAGTCCTTGTGGGAATTTTGGCAGCGCAGCTCCGAAGATGAGCTTGGCTCTGCTCCAAACAGTTGGAAGCACCTCCGAGGCAGGATTTGTCTGATAAGAGATCTCTGGCTTCCTCCTTCCCTCTGCCCCGGCACGTCCGTGGCTTTGCTGATCCTGTCACGCTCTTGCCCCACAAGGTCAGCACCAAAGACGTGCTGGTGGAGCCGCCTGTGACCCCAAATCCACGACGAACCCCACGGGTCTGGATGGAGGCTGGAAAGGATGTTTGGGATCGTGGAATGGTTTGGGTTAGAAAGGACTTAAAGTCCCACCTGTTCCGTGGGCAGGGACACCTCCCACTGTTCCACGGTGCTCCAGCCTGGCCTTGGGACACTTCCAGGGATGGAGGGGCAGCCACAGCTTCGCTGGGAATTCCAGTGCAGTCCCTCCCCAGCGTCACAGCCAGGAATTCCTTCCCAATATATAATTAGGAAATTACCCCTGGGAAACAGTTATGGATTTATCCCATAAAGGTATAAAGGATCAGGATAAAACTCCTTTGGTCTGCTCGAGGTCTCAGGAGGACTTTTGTACACATCACTGAGGTTTCTCACCATCCCTTGAGGTGAGCCGAGGTTTAAGGAGGGTGAAATGACATTCCCAAGGCAATGTCAGCAGAGCAAATCCAAAGCCAGGGTAAGAGCCCTGTTTTTCTCTGTTTGTAAGGAACTGGAGGACCAAAACCCCCCAGAAACCAAAGATCTGAGTGATGAATTCAGGGATCTGATAAACAAACCCCACATGCAATGGATGATCCAGTGGGATCTAACCCACGCACCACTCCACAGATTCTCCTGGATATTCTTGCTTCAAATGTAGGGCAAAGACTGGATTTATTCCTTTTGAAGCTTTTACCTCCTAAACTTTCTGATTTGGGGCTAGTAGGAGATTTGGGATGCCTCTGAAGGAGAAACTCTGAGGGAATCCAGCTGAAAGATCCCCTAAGAGCTTTTAACGTATGGTAGAAGCATTTTCCTTCTCGTGCAAGAAAGGGACACTGGGATATTAATCACGGATTCCTGCAGCATCAATTACTGGGGTTGCAATGGTTAGGATCAGAATGAAGCAAAACCTGCCAGTCAAAACACTGAAAAACCTAAAATTCCTCCTGTCTCTCGTCCTTCACGATGATCCGGAGCTACTCCAAGCTGACACCAGCGATTCCTCCAGGCTGTAATTCAGCAGCTCGCTCTGCAGCAAGGCCTCATTGCTTTGGAAAAACAGAATTTATTAGGAAGGCTCCCAGCCATCCATTCTTTGCCAACATCCAAACAGAGAGCAGATTCTGCAGGGGAAGATCTGAAATTTTCTCTCTCCTGTGGGAAGCCAAGCTGGGACACAGGAAAAGTCACGGTTTGTGAGCTTCGGGTCGGTGGGTCACAGGAAATTTGCTTTGTGGGGGGATTTTCTCCAGCTGCTACCATGGAAAGGCTCTGGCTACAGAATGAGTGTCCCCAGAGAGGCTCTGCTGGGCACAGATTGCACAGCTGGAGGAAAACAGTCTGGAAGTTCATGAAGAGGTGGACAGTGGGATCCAAGAAGGTCCAACTCCTATTTAGCATCCAGTGTGGGGCAGCTGGCCCTGCCCAAGGAATCAGATGATTCTGAGGTCCCTTCCAACGCAAACCAAGCCGTGATTCCATGATTCCATAATTCCATGAACACAAGGCACCCAAAACTCAAGAGCTGAGGCTCCCCTCCAACCCAAACCAGGCCGTGATTCTGTGATTCCATGATTCCATGAACACAAGGCACCCAAAACTCAATATCCGAGGCTCCCCGTGCTGGTGCAGCCTGCTGGAAAAGCCAGCGTGCTTGAGGTTGGACTTGGAGAACTCTTTGCATGCAGTAAACACGAGGAAATTAGGGCAGGATGGGAGCAAACAGATTGTAAATCCCAGCTCTGGTTTGCTCCCTGCTCATCACCCCTCACAAACGACCCCTTTCGTTGCCACTAAAACCATTTGCCCAATTGTCAGCAGCAGCAGGCGACTCGTGGTGCAGAATTCCTGAAAAACCAGCAACAAAAACACGTCAACAGCAAGAGGCCTTTGGAAATCTGCATTTCTGGGGAAGTTTCCACCCTGTAAACACCACGGGAGTTCGATCAGGGCCCGGAATTCTTCTGCTTTCTGTTCTGACTTAGTTCTTGCGCCTGTGCCAGTTGACACAAGCGAGGGAGCGCAGGACGCGGGACAGGGACGTGGGGGTGCAATCCTGGGGCCACTTTGCTGCCCTGGGACTGGAGAAAATCCCCCCAGGAACGGCGGCTCTTGCTCAATGCACCCACAGCGTGCCCCGACACCTTCCTGGGAAGGCGCTAAAACCTCTTTTGCTCTTCACCGTCACACAGACCTTACGAGAAATTGAAGCCAGGAGCATTTTTAAATCCGAGACGAGCATTTAAACCTGAGCTGAGACGAGCACTTCAACCCCTGCCACCTCGGAACGTGCCCGGGTCACTCCTGCGGGATAAATCCGCGGCAGGCCGGGGCTGGCTCGGGGCAGGGGATCCCCACGGGCGCCAGGCGGGAGCTGTCACAAAGCCGCCCAGATGTCAGCTCTGCCACGGCCACCCTTCCAAGGGAGGATCCGCGGCGTGGCCGGCGGCCAGGTGGGGGAACAAAAGGCGCCTGCTGGGTTTTTCCTGCCGTCATTCAATCCCGGCTTAGCGGTCACGGCGTGTTCGCCTCCTCGGCTCTCCGCTGACGGATGCTCCGCGCCCGGCCTCGCCGCACGCGGCGGGGTCTCACCTTCCTGGGGCTGCCTGTTCTCACCTCCGCGCTCCCGCCAGGCAGCCCGGGCCAAAATATAATGTTCCTTAAATTCGCCGGGTGAGAGCGCGTTAACAGGCGGATCTTTCGAAACGTTCCCATTCTTCTCATAATTTATTGATGAAAGGATTCCTCGTGGGTTAGGCAATATCCCCGCAGATGAAAGCCTGGCTTAGGTTCTCTCCTTTCTTCCCCCTCGGTAACGTACACCTCCTCTCGGAGGGCCCCTGATGAAAAATTCCCTGCCGGCCTGGCTGCGCTGCCAGCGGTGCTGCTGATGGATCGTGTTCCTCTCTACCTGCTCCGATTAATCAGGTTACAGCTCCAGCCTGCCAACAAAGCCTGGCCTCACACCTCGGTCCAGGCCCGAAATCCAACATCTGAGTCGGGTGAGGGCTGCCCCAGCTTGAAACCCAGCCTAGGAGTTAGGAGAGGCCTCTGCCAGCACTTCAGGTGAAAAGAATCCTTCATTTGCTCCATGCCCCACTTGTAAATCCTGTTTAAACTTCCAAACTGCAGAGTGCCAGCCAGGGCAGTGGGAATTGAGATGGAGAAGCTCTGCTGCTCTAAAACACCATCAATGTGTGAGCTGCCAGGCTGTAAAATCAGCACAGAGCTTCCTCACTGCCCAGGCAGGGCTGCCTGGAAGTTAATTTGTGTTTTTAATGACCTGAGACACTCCTGAGTGAAAGCTGGGAGAGAAACACTTCTAAACACGTCACAAATGCAGCGCCTGACCAGGCAAAGTTTATCACTGAGAGTAATTCTCATCTCACCAGAGGACAAGGCCCATAGATCTCCTCGGTGTTTAAACCCAGCTTAGTGGTCCTTAGGATTTTACTGCAGGGGAGTAAATCCTGGCTGTGAACTTGTCTGATGGAACACTTCCATCCCCTGTGACCGACCAGACAGCTTCAGTGTGACCGAGTGTCACAAACCAACCACGAAAGATGGTTCAAAACATGGGGAACAAGTTGGTTCTGCACCCAAAAATGGATCTGGGGGGTTTGAAAACAAGAAACCGAGGTCACCGTCCTGCCGTAGACACACAGACACAGTCTGGGTATGGATCTTGTGGCTGGAATTGCTGGGTGCTTCTTATTTGTAAATTGAATTCCAACCGAGAATGTCCCAGCCCTGGGGCCACCAGCAGGAGGACGTGGAGCTGCTGGAGAGAGCCCAGAGGAGGCCCTGGAGCTGCTGCAGGGCTGGAGCCCCTCTGCTCTGGAGCCAGCCTGGGAGAGTGGGAATGTTCCCCTGGAGAAGGGAAAAATCCAGGGAGAGCTCAGAGCCCCTGGCAGGGCCTGGAGGGGCTCCAGGAGAGCTGGAGAGGGACTGGGGACAAGGGACAAAGGGATAGGAGCCAGGGAATGGCTGCCACTGGGAAAGGGGAGATTGGGCTGGGATCTTGGCAAGGAATTCCTGGCTGGGAGGGTGGGGAGGGGCTGGGCTGGAATTGCCAGAGCAGCTGGGGCTGCCCCTGGATCCCTGGGAATGCCCAAGGCCAGGTTGGACATCAGGACAGTGGGAGGTGTCCCTGCCCACGGATAGAGTGGCTCTGAATGGGATTTAGGGTCCCTTCCACCCCAATGTTTTTAGGATTCTGTTTAATGCTGGTGCTGAGCTGTACCACGGGAAGGACACGACCGACCTTCCAGCTTTGCTTCATCCCCTCGTTTTGCTCAAACCGATTGCTCAGCTTCTCCTTCTTGGCTTAATCTTCACCAGACAACCAAATTCTGGTGAAATGAGGTAAGGGTTTCACCTGTGGGAACCACAGGCAACTTCTGCAGCCAAATTCCTCAGCAGAGCAGCTCCAGCAGCGTAATTGCGTTGTCACTCATCATCAATGTCACGGAGATTATTCAGCAATTAACACCAACTCCCGAGAATTGCAGCCCTGAGACAAAATGAGGGCGTCTGGAAAGGCAGAGATTTTTAACTCATTGCTTTTCCAAAAAAATTCAGAGGCCATGAGGCTCAGGCTACAATACTGAGACTCAAGCTCAAAAACTGAAATATGTTGTTGTAATAATAATAGCAATAATAACAACAACAATAATAATAATAATAGATACAGAACTAATAAGTAAGACCCACTCCATGCTTTGGATTTTCTCTGAAAGAAAACCAGGAACTTTTCAAGGAATTTTCTTGAGCAATTCTGGCAGGTTTGGAGTGGGGTTGAAACTCGCAGTCCTCTGCTCACAGGTGAAAAAACTTGTTTCTTCCCATTTTTAGAGTTATCACGAAATTCAAATGTACTGGTTGGCAAAATTGGCCTCCTTGTGGTATTTCCCTATCAATTTATGTGGCTGTGGATTTTTGGGGCTTACGTTTTTTAATCTGAAGTAGAAATCAACGGATGAACTCAAATAAAGCCTCAAATCCCACAAGGTAGGACATGCCCTCCAACAGCTCTACAAAAATCAAGGACAAAACTCGCCCAATGTCATCCAACCCTTGAGCTTCCAAACTCCCAAAATTATCTGTGAAAATTCCCTTCCTTCCCTCTTCCAGGCACTGCTGGGAGAAGTCTTGGAAAAACCAGGATGAAGGAGGTTTCTCCATCATTTCTTCTGCTCCTCGGCTCTGCTGCGTGACCTGGGGTGGCCGTGGCTCTCCCGACTCTTCACCCCAAACCCAGCGTGTGGTTTGCTGTGAATTACAGCTGGATTTCCATTCTCCTGGAATGCCCAGAAGTAACGGATTAACACCGGCCAGGGTTCCCTGCAGGAGTAGAGATTCCCCGAAAAGCTCCAGCAACGAAAGGAATGTGCACGGAGCGACGGGGAGAAGGAGGAACGACTTCAAAAAAAAAAAAAAAAGGGCCATAACATCTGGCTTAGTTTAGCCCAAAGCTACAACCAAACCACAGTCGCCTCGGCTCCACCGGCACCGCGCTCGGGAAAAATCCCACAGCTCCGGGATGACAGTTGGGAGTCGGAGCGGCAGCGAGGAAATTCCGCTTGATGAGGTGTCAGAGAAAGCCGTCCTCGCTGAAACAGAATTGATGGCACAGGGCTTGGGTCCCCTGGGAACGTCGTGGTGCAACCGGATGGTTGTGGTCAAGGTGAACGCGTTCGACCCCCGCAGAGTCGTGGTCAAGCTCTGAGGTGTTGGTTGAGAACCTCAGAGAGTCCCAAAAGTCCGAGGCCAAAAGGTTGCTCCAAAAATTCACATTCTTTGTCTCAGCACTCCTTTTTTAACCATTTTTCCAGCAATTATACAGGAAAAACTCACAGTAAGCAGCTCCAACTGCTGACATTATCATGGAATCATGGAATGGGTTGGGTTTGAAGGGAGCTGAAAAATCACCTTGACCCACCTCATCTCATGGGCAGGGACACCTCCCATCGTCCCAGATGGATCCAAGCCCCAGTGTCCAACCTGGCCTTGGGCATTCCCAGGGATCCAGGGGCAGCCCCAGCTGCTCTGGCAATTCCAGCCCAGCCCCTCCCCACTCTCCCAGCCAGGAATTCCCTCAATCTAAATCTCCACCCTTTCACCTTAAAGCCATTCCTGCTTGTCCTTGGAAAAGTTCTTCTCCAGCCTTGTTGTGATCTCCCTTCACACTCCAGAAGGTGCTGAAGATCTCCCTGAAGCCTCCTCTCCTCCAGGCTAAGGATCCATGCCTTGGAAAACACTTCCCTGACTCAGGGCATCGAAGCCAGAGGAAAACAAGGCCACTGAGGTCACCAAAAGCATGAGAGTGACACAAAGCCACTTTAATTCATTCCCTTTTAAGGCAACACTCACAGCTTTAAAGATCAGCTAAATGAGCTGGGGTTTAACTTAGTCCCAGCCTAATTTAAGACGCCATAAAAGCCAATCTAGGCTTCAGGACCAATTTTGGCAGGAGGAAACTGCTCCTGAGGTCACCTCTCTCAAGATGCTGTTCACACCTTGAAAGGCGACGGGAAAACATGGTTTAATATTGACAAATTTGATGATGTCACAATAAAAACGGCCAAAGTGACCCAAACATGTTGACAAAGGCTCCAGCCCAGGCGGGATGAATGTGGCACTAGAGGGAAATTTGGGAAGCAGAAGAGAGTTCCTCATTGCCCCAGCCACAGGCGAGGAAAGCTGAAGCAGAGCTGGAGGACGCGGGGTGGGAGATGTTATCTCCAAAACAAACCCTCCAGCCCATCCGGCGTTTCTCCCGTGTTTTCAACGCGGCATTCCCAAGGGTGTTGGTTTCTCTGGAAGGCAGCCCGGTGGTGCTGCCCTTTCCTTGGAAAAACACCAGACTCCCGGGATTGCTGGGATTCTTCCCAAGTCAAGAGGGCGGCAGTAGTGGCGTGACAGCTGGTGTGAAGTGAGCATGGGGTGGTGCTGGGAGGGCTCTGGGAGCCTCAGCCACCTCCCAGATCCAGCTTTTCCCTCATCCTGCTGGTGGCATCTCCAGTTGCCCAGTCCTGCTCCAAAGCTCAACTCCCAGGGGTTCCAGAATCAAGGAATCATGGAATGGTTTGGGAAGGAAGGGATCTTAAAAATAATTCTGTTCCTTCATTACCACCCCAGCCACGAACAGGGACAGCTCCCACTGTCCCAGGTGTTTCCAAACCCCATCCAGCCTTGGACACTCTCAGGGACCCAGCCAGGAATTCCTTGCCAAGATCCCAGCCCAATCTCCCCTTTCTCAGTGGCAGCCATTCCCTGCCTCCTGTCCCTTTGTCCCTTGTCCCCAGTCCCTCTGCAGCTCTCCTGGAGCCCCTGCAGGCCCTGCCAGGGGCTCTGAGCTCTCCCTGGAGCCTTCCCTTCTCCAGGGGAACATTCCCACTCTCCCAGGCTGGCTCCAGAGCAGAGAGGCTCCAGAACCCTGGAATATCAGACTGGAAGCTCTTGCACCACGTTCCTGCCCTTTGCCAGGGCTGCACCTGCAGCACCGCTGAAATCTGGGACAATTCCAGGGATCCAGGGGCAGCCACAGCTTCTCTGGGCACCCTGTGCCAGGGCCTGCCCACCCTTCCAGCCAGGAATTCCTTCCCAAGGGTCATTTGCGGCTCAGAGTTCCACAGGAGCCTCTCCAGAGGCAGCAGCACTCCCTGGGATGGATTCGTGTCCATGAAATCCGAATGCCATCATACACAGAGAGATTTCCAGCCTTTTTGATGGAAGACAGATTTAAGCTCTCGTGCCAGAGCCAGGCTGCTGCATCCAATCCTTCCCCAGCCCCCAAAAAGCTGATTTCATCAAGAGATCCAATTGCAACCCTATCATTTACCCAAAAAAAAACCTGGGGGAAAAAAAAAATCCCTTCAGCGTAATCGACTTAAAAACCCAAATCTCATTTGTAGGTTATTAGAGCTGCTCCCGTCTGTGACATCCGGGCACGGAGCTCCCAGGAATTTCGAGGAGTCAGAGCTGGTTTTAGTGGAGTGTTTGGCCAAGTTTCTGAAGGGCTCCTCAGCTGCCGTGGCAGCCGCAAACAGCTTCCCAAAAAGACAGTGGAAAAATCTGGGAATAAAAACCCAAATAAAAGCGACGGCCCTAACGAGCTCTGTGCCTGTTTCGGGGCCGATCACTCAGCTCGTTGTCAGCTCCAGCTCCAGCCTCCATCCATCCGTGTGTTTTCCATTTATCCCAGGCTGACAGGAGCAATAATCCCAGCCCTGCTGCTCCGTGCAAACCACCCACCACACTCCAGGGGTTGCTGGCCATCAGCCGCCAAAACGACCCTTTTCCATCCCAAATTTTCAAAGATGTTTTAGAAGAGGAGTTTCCAGTCCCACAGGAGTCCACAAGGAGAAGTTTCACTCATTAAAAGGAAAAAAAAAAGCTTTTTTCCCCAATTACTGCTTGGCTTTCTCTCAATATCCACAAATATCCACAGTTTTCATGGAGGAGAGGAGGAAACTGAGGCACAGGGACTGCGGCCAAGCGTGGAGCATCATTCCCACCAGCTCCATCCCGATCCCGGGGGCCTGGATCCCATTAGTGGCTTTGGCAGAGTCCTTGAGCTGGGCTTTGCTCCGGGGACTGGAACACGGGGCTTTCCTGCTCCATGGCTCACACTCCAGCCCGGGGGCGCTGCCACGGCCGGGGTCGGAGATTTGGGAACGTCTGAGGGATGAGAGCAATGGGATACTGGGAGGGGAGCAGCCTCTGCTTTCCAGAATTAATTATCAGGAATGCTGGTAATGAATTTTTCAGGATTCTGGGCCTGCAAACCCGGTGGAAGCTCATCCTGGGACACTTCCTTGGGAAGAGAAGGAAAAGCTCGGCCAACCAATGGGGTTGGAATGTTTTTCCCCAAAAATTCCCACACTTTTCAACCCAAAGCCAATGCAAATCTTCACAATGAGCCTCAGGAGCAGATGGATCTCATCCCTGGAGCAAGCTGGGATGGTGGGAGGTGACCCTGCCCATCATGGCAGGGGCTTGGAACGGGATGAGCTTGAAGGTCCCTTCCAACCCAACCCATTCCATGGTTCTGTGACAATCTGGGCAGGTGGAACCTTCTCATCTAATAAATAAAATACAATACAATCTAATAATTAAAAAAATACGTATTTTCAGGACCACGATGGTCCCGAACCAAAAGCCGAAGTTTCTGAGGATGATTTTTGGGACCTTCCAACCTGAAGGCAACTCCAGAGCAAAGAAAAGGCTCAGAAACTTCTCAAAGTGATCGGCGAAAATACAGGAAAAAACAACAATTTCCCAGTGAGAAAAAAAGGTGGGAAAGGAGTCCAAGAGGTTGGGGAGTATCTGGAAAAGGTCCTGAGGAACCTGGTCTGTCTTGGTCTCGAGTCCTGCTCAGGGGAGAGGTCCAAGGGTCCTTTGTGGCCAATACTCTTCACGGGCATCTTCTGGAATATTTTCTTTTCCCAAAGAAATCGGAGTTACTTCAGATGTCCCACCCTAAGAATCTCACTGAATCTTGGATCTGTTTCCTTCCTGCTCCTCAAGGAACTACAGGGATTGCAAAAGGGATGGAATGAGGCAGGGTGAGTAAGGAAAGGAGAGATTTGGGGGAAGAACGTGACAAAAAAGACAAACCAAGGGCAAATATGGACAGAG
Organism: Irena cyanogastra; assembly: GCA_013397155.1. Classification (NCBI taxonomy): domain Eukaryota; kingdom Metazoa; phylum Chordata; class Aves; order Passeriformes; family Irenidae; genus Irena; species Irena cyanogastra. The sequence continues at coordinate 166,887 of VWZV01014304.1, forward strand.
GGAGATGAGTCTGCTTGCTCAAAGGTACTGGAATCTGCCTGGAATTGGGAAAATATCCCGGCATTCCCAACTAGAGTAGAAGTTAAATGCAGCTAAACATAAACCGCCAAGAATTTAATTAATATCAAGGGCCAGATCCTGCCCAAAACTTCAAAAAAAGCTGCAATGGTTCCATTTGGAAAATTCCCACCTGGATTTTCCATTCCAGGTCCCCTCTTTAAGCCAAGATCAAAGTCCACCATTGTTGGTGCTCACTGCCACCACATTCAGCCTTTCCCAGGATGCTGGAGCTGGGAAAACATTCCTGGATATATTCCTGAGGGAATTCCTGCATTCTACGTGTTCCACAGAGAGCAGCCCAAAGGGAACCCCGCTCCTGCCTGGAACTGCTCCTCCGGGGTCCCTCCTGCCCCTTCCCAGGCTGGGGGAGGTCTCAGACTCTGATTAAAAGGGAATTGAAAGGTTTGTTTAAGGGAACCACCCCAAATGATTTAAACTCAGCAAACAGATCCCACAGGGAATCATCCAAAGGAGCTTCCCAGCCCCAGATCCCAATGGTTTCCACTCGTGGCAGGTTGTGCCAGCACTTGGCTCCCATCCTTCAGGCCGATCAGGAATCCTAAAGCTGCAATTCCAGGCTCAATTCCTGCCTGAACTCCCCGCCCTGCTCCAGTCAGACCTGGAGCGTGAATCCCGCCACCCTGAGCTCTGGGTGGGATGGGAGGGAACTCCTAAATTCCGTGGGGCAGGAGAAACCCCAGGAGAAATCCCTCTGCTCTCCACCTGAAGTGTCAAGCAGCAAAACCCCTGCGAGAATTTCCTTCCCTTTCTTGTCCTCGTCTCACCTGGGGAGGAGATCTGCAATTTCAGAGCGAGCAATAATTGACATTATTCCCCAAAATCCTGCAATGGCCGGATTGGCTCCACAGCTTCAAAATGCACGGAAAGATTCCCTGACTGACCTGTGCTGTTCCCAGCTTGGGTTGGCATCTGGGATGCCCAGTGAAAAACGAAGCAAATCCAACTCGTGTCAGTTGTCCAACTCAATAACTGGAGTCCAGCAAGCGCAGAGCGAGAGGATTCCCTCGGAGCAAAGCCCTGGGAGCTGGAATGCAGCAAATCCCACAGGAGAAATGAGGGAATTCAACCAAACCATTCCCAGCTCACATTTTCACCTCTCATTTCTTTCCCATTTCACTTCTCCAGGCAAGGAGGCAATTCAGTCTCAGGAGGTACAGAGCTTGTGCTTGAGCAAACCAGAAAAAATCCATTAACCAGGGAATGGTTTGGGATGGAGGGAACTTCAAGATCATCCTGATCCCAGAAGCAGGGACACCTCCCACTGTCCCAGGTGGATCCAAGCCCCAGTGTCCAACCTGGCCTTGGGCACTGCCAGGGATCCAGGGGCAGCCACAGCAAATCTGGGAATTCCGTTCCCAAGAATTCCTTGCCAAGATCCCAGCCCAATCTCCCCTTTCCCAGTGGCAGCCATTCCCTGCCTCCTGTCCCTTTGTCCCTTGTCCCCAGTCCCTCTGCAGCTCTCCTGGAGCCCCTGCAGGCCCTGCCAGGGGCTCTGAGCTCTCCCTGGAGCCTTCCCTTCTCCAGGGGAACATTCCCAGTGGGAAGTGGGGACTGAGCTGCTGACGAGGAGCGGCAGCAAACGAGGGAGTCAATTACAGCATTGCATGGACTCTGCTTCCTCCAGTCTCCCCTTCTCCCGTTTTATCCTGATTTTCTGGGCTATTTTTTACTCCTGGCCCTGCCTAATGAGCTGCTGACTGGCTTGGCCACCTCCAAGCCGTGACAGATGGCTCCACACGCCGCCGTTAATGTGCTGGAAAACACCCCTGGATGGATCCAGCCCTGCCCGACCCCAGCACGGAGCTCCGGGGAGCCTTCCCAGGGTGGGTTTCATTTCACTGCCTGGTGCCTTTCCCCACTATTTATATCCTAAGCGTGATCAGATGGGAGCAGGAATATAAAAAATATTCTTTCCACAGCCCATGACATCACCTTTTCCTCTTGGAAAAGTCGGTAACTCCATACATTTTTATGCACGCAGCCCCACACGGGCTCTGCTCTCTCCTTACAGCAGCAGAACATTCCTGTCCATGAAAATTAAAGGATAATCTATAGGAAAAATGTGCTACTGGAGAGAAATTTGTGCTGGAGGCTTCTCTGCTTTCTATTAAGGGCCCTTTGGAAGGAGTTTCGAGTGGCTGAAAGGCAGAGGGATAATTAAATGGCCTAAATTATGGCTTTGAGCAGACAGAGGGCAGGGTTAGATGGGATTTTGGGAAGGAATTCCTCCCTGTGAGGGTGCCGAGGTCCTGGCAGAGAGGTTGTGAACTCCTCACCCCTGGCAGTGTCCGAGGCCAGGCTGGATGGGGCTTGGAGCAACCTGGGATAGCAGGAGGCGTCCCTGCCTGTGGCAGGGGGCGGGATGGAATTTAAGGTCCTCTCCATCCCAAACCAATTTGGGATTCTGAGTTCCACGGGGATCAAACAGAAGCAGAATTTCCCCCAAACTGGGGAAGGAGCCGTGCACACTCGTGCCGTGAACCTGCTGCCACAGCCAGCCAGGGGGACGAGGTCTGGCAGCAGCTTTGGACCCCGGTCACTCCAAACACGAATTCCCACCTCCATCGGGGCAGGAGGGAAAGGAGCGTGAACTCGGGGTGACCTCCAAGAAATCCCTGAACCTAAAAATATGACAGACAAACTGTTTCCACCGAGAGCTGCTATATAAAACCACCCCGGCTGAAAACTCCTCTGGAGCTAACCTCAAACACGAGGCGAATTCCAGCCTCGCTGTTTTCCTCTGGCATCCCGGAATGTTCGTCTCCAGGACAGAACTGGCTGTTCAAACGAGCCCCTGCTCCTGCAGAAGTGATTGTTTTCAAACACTTTGGAAAAGCAATCCCGCACAGGGGCTGCATTCCAGGCAGGATTCCCTCCCCCCTCCAGGTTTTAAGCATTAAGAGGAGCAGAGCAAGAACAGACTTTGGCCACTTGGCTTCCAAGTCACCACAAATTAAAGGGAGAAAAGACTTTTTTTGGGTTTCTTTACAGCACGGAGGATCACAGAATCATTTAGGTTGGAAAAGATATTCAAGATCATGAAATGGTTTGGGTTGGAAGGGACTTTAAAGATGATCCAGTGCCACCCCTGCCATGGCAGGGACACCTCCCACTGTCCCAGGTGGATCCAAGCCCCCGTGTCCAACCTGGCATGGAACACTGCCAGGGATCCAGGGGCAGCCACAGCAAATCTGGGAATTCCATCCCACCCTCCCAGCCAGGAATTCCTTCCCAAGATCCCACCTAAACCTCTCCTCCTTTCCTTTGGAACACTCCCCTCGTGCCCTGCCCGTGTGGAAAGCCTCTCTCCCTCTTTCCCTTCAATCCCCCTGGAGCCTCCTCCCCTCCAGGCCGGACACCCCAACTGGGACCAGTCCAGCCGTGGATTCCCGAGCCCTTGGATCCCCCAGAGGCCGACAGCAGCTGGAGATGAGAACAAACCGAGGCATTTGCAGCAGGATTTCTGCTCCCTGCCTGGTGTGGAGCCGTGACTCATTTGCGGGGACTATTTCTGGTCACGGGCACAACCCGGCAGGGCTCGGAGCTCTCGGGTTCGCTTGATCTGTGCAACAAAAGATCCCAATCTCCCGTGGCTGTCAGTGCCCATCCCCGCCTCGTTTCCCCATCAGCAGCCCTCATGTCAGCAGCCAAATTAAGGGATTACAGCCTGGAACATTTAACGAGATTAGATCGGGGGAGTGTTTGCTCTTCCACCGAGGCCGCGAACAGGAGGATGGGGAGATGCCAACAGCCTCGGTCACACCTACAGCTCCTGCCCTGTCTGTCTGTCTGTCTGTCTGACACCACGCGAGACAAAAGCCAGACTTTGTTTCATGGTGTTCAGCACATCAGGCTCCAGCCCGTGCTGAAAACACACACAGGGCTTTAAATAAAATTCACGTATCTGTGGCAACCGGAATTTCCAACGCCAGGAACTCCCAGCCCCACCCCAGCCCAGCACGCAGCACTTTATGGGATCACAGAAGGGTTTGAGCTGGAAAAGACCACGGGCAGGGACCCCTCCACTCAACCAGGCTGCTCCAAGTTCATCCAACCCGGCCTGGATTCGTGGGAAGATCTCAAATAAAAACCCCGAATGAAAATCGCAGGAATTAAAGCGCTGCTCACAAGAGCTCTCACCCCAAAACACACAAACCCCGATTAAGCACCACAAACAAAAGCTCTGTCTGGCCAAACCAAGCCTAAATTTTGACCAATTAATCAGAAAAGACACCAACGGAGCCAGGGAGCTGAATTATCCTATTTAGGGAACTCAGGGTTTGCTCAAGCAAGAGGAAGGCTCGGGGTGACTCACAGGACCCAACCGCTGCCATCCCCGTGGATCATCCAGAAAACACGAGCTGGGCCGAGGAAGTTGGGCCATTTAACACCAACTATTCCAGCATTTATTTATTTTTTTATGGGCCACTTAACACCAACTATTCCAGTATTTATTTGTTTTTTCGTAAGTCAGAGCTGGTGCACAGCTCTCGGCCGTGCTGGGACTGAATTCTCACAGCAGCATTTTCAAACTTCAGCCAAAACAACTCCACTGTCTCCTCAAAACCTTCCTCCCTTGGACACGGATGGGAATCAGGGAACAAACATCAGGATCTCCCTGCCATTCCTGCACCAAGTTCATGCCATGTGCTGCTTTTCCCAAACTGCAGCATTTTTGGGACTTGTTTGGCTTCAAAGCAAGAAAATTCTCAAAGCAATGAAAGGCTCATGCCAGTGCTCTGCAGAGAGTCAGAGTCACAACTGCTCTGGAGAAGGGAGAGGCCGGGAGTTTCTTCTCTCTGGGATGGGATTAATCAGGGAATGGTTGAATTATGGAATCATGGAATGGTTTGGGCTGGAAGGGACCTTAAAATCACCTCATTCCCACCCCATTCCACAGGCAGTGACACCTCCCACTGTCCCAGGTGGCTCCGAGCCCCAGTGTCCAGCTGGCCTTGGACAGTTCCAGGGATCATGGGGCAGCCACAGCTGCTCTGGGAATTCCAGCCCAGCCAGGAATTCCTTCCCAAAATCCCATCCATCCCTGCCCTCAGCCGCTCCTGAGGCTGCAGACCCTTCCTGATCCTCTCTCCCTCTGCATTGCCTGGGCAGTCCTGGAGCCCAGGAAGTCCTGCTGGTCCCAAGGAACGTGTCCTCCTTCCCTGGTCAGTCTCACACCTTCACCCCAACCCCCCAAGAAGCCCCCCAGCAGCCAACGCCCCCTCCCTGCTCTGGTGGCCAGACCACCTCCATCCCCACCAATTAAAGGCTGGGCCCCATGATCCCAGAGGTCCTTTCCAACCTAAGTGACTCCATGATTCTGCAATTAAAGCCCATTAGGCTAATTGCTCTCTTCCTCCCTGTGCACCCAGCACATGGAGCCCTCTTGGCACTCGGCTGATCCCACCATGGAGCTGTTCAGGATATGTAGAAAAACAGGGAATAATGGGGGTACTTGTGCCAATATTTAGTCCAAATTGCACTCAGGATTTATAATCTTGTTAAATCTGTGATGCTTTGGTGAATTTGTTCCACTTCCAGGATGAAGTGTTGGGTTTATCAAAGGGCAGGATACAAAGTCAACCTGAAGGACAGGAGCTCAGCCCAGGATATTCCTATTTTGGGTGTGAAGAACCACAGAACCATGGAATTACTGAGGCTGGAAAAGTCCTCCCAGGTCACTGACACTCAGGCCACCACTGTCCCATGTCCCCGAGTGCCACATCCTCAGAGCTTCAATCCACCCTGGCGCCAGGGCTGGAAAACCCTTTCTGTTAAGAAATTCTCCCTAAAATCCAACCAGAATGGGACATTCAGGTCCCCGGCACAGCCTGAGGCCATTTCCTCTTGTCCTGTCCCACAGGGAGCAGATCCCCACCCCACCTGCCCGTGTCCCCTTGGCCCCCACAGGACCGGCCCTTTTGGAGACCAACATTCCCAAATCCCAACTCCCTGAAAGGCAGAAGCGCATTTAAAGCTGGGAAGTGAAGCTGGCTCAGCACAGCTGGGCTGGAACAAAGCCTGCCTCAGCTCCCGTCCGTCCCCTGGGAGCAGCGCTGTGACCTCACAGCTCCTCTCCGTCAGGACGGGCAGATGTGGACACACATCCGATTACCCACCCGTCACTCACAGCCACGGGGCTGGCGCCGTTTCAGGCCCCGAAAAGCCTTGGCCAGATGCTGCTCCAGCGGGACACAAATCCCTTGGAAGCCCGTGTCCCATCTACTCATCCTTCGTGGACAGCTGGGACACCTCCGGGCCTCTCCGACAGCAGCATTGACACACCTGGGCAATCACGGCATCATCTGGGTGGAAAAGCCCTCCAAGATCGAGTCCAACTCCTCCCCAGCACTGCCAAGGCCACCACGGATGATGTCCCCAAGTGCCACATCCGCAGCGCTTTGAAGTCCCTCCAGGGATGGGGACTCCACCACCGCCCTTGGAAGTTTTGTTTCACTGCTTGACAACCCTTTCTGCTCTAGGAATTCTACAGGAAATCTGCACTTAAACACTGAAATGGATTTAGAGCCAGAGCACAAAACTTCCAACTCTCACCGGATCAACCTCGAAACTCTCCTAGCAGACCCAGCCTAAAAATAACCCATTTATGCATTTAATGGCGGCTAATCCAAGCCCATGTGCCCTGGAATCGGCAGAACCTCCAGGAATGGAAATAACCATTTTTATCCCGGGATGGCAGGGAACTAATTAATTGAAAACCCATCCTGTGATTCCATGAATCCAGCGGGAAGGTTGGAATCGATCCCGGCGCGGTGTTCCTGGCTGTACAGTGCCACCTTGCTGTCAACTCATCAATGAAATGACATCTGCAAAGGGCGGGATGTGCAGCACCTTCACCTCGAGTGACCTGGGAATTCTGGGCTGGAATACGACCTTAAAATCACCTTAATCTCCATTCTTAACCTATTCCAAGTGATCTGCTCTCCAAGGGATTCTCCCACAGCTCCACATTATCATTCCCACAGTTTCTCTCCACCCCTTGGGTAGATCTCCCTCTCCTCTGCCTTGTCTCTGTCAGTCCCCTGCCCTTCCTCACTGACCTTATCTCATCGATTTCCCTCCCGATCCACGTGTCCAGCGCTCCAGAAACGCCACTCAGTATTTGCACTCCTTGAATCCAACGGGAAGAAAATCAATGGGAGGCTCCGAGAGCAGACTGCTCTCGGATTGAGTGTCTGGGAGGGAATTAATCCCTCATTCCTGAGGGACACGGGGGCCCGAGGCCTCGCAGCCAAAGTCACCTTGATGGGGAAGAGCCCCAGCGCTCCTGTCCCTCATCCCACGGTGTCATCCCAGCAAGGTGACTCCTTGGCTGGCGCAACACCCCAAGTTTTCCAGGAGCTAAAGTTTCCCTGCTCTGCAATGATCCAGCTGCCCTCGAGAGGTCACGAGGAGAAGAATGACAGGGATGGGATGCACTGGGATAAAGTTTCCCTACGGCTTCAAAGGCGCGAGAGCTCCGCACAACTTCCCCGACCACCCACCACGATCCGGCTGGGGGATCCCATTCCAGGGAAACCCGGCAGCAACAGGACCTCCCGGGGGAGAACCTCACATGGCACCAGGTGAAGGCTGGATGAATGAAAGGCAGCTCCATAAAAGCTCCTTTATGGACAGCTCCTCCTCATCCCCCAGGAGCAGCAGCTCTCGGATCACCGGAGCAGGTTCGGTTTCCCAGCTGGGGTGTGGAGGTGAGGGGCACCCACCTCTGGCCCTCTCTGTTCCCTCAGTCCTGCCCCAATCCGTGGGATAAAGGGGAATGTGGGCCCTGCAACTCCCAGCGGTGTCTGTTTTCCCGGCTGGATGAGAGACTGCAATTACAGGGAAGGAATCTCGGGAAGGAGATCCCGGCTCCCACAGCACGGTCCTGCTCCGGGGAGGGTGGGCCAGGGGCAGCCAGAGGGTGCTCAGGAGGAGCCAGAGGCTCCAGCTGAGTCACGGAGGAATAAAAATCCAATGGAAACACGTTCCTGGCGCAGTGCAAGGTCCCTTGGGACGAGTTTCTCCATGGAGTCCCCGGAAGTGGCTCCTTGTTCTGCCATAAAATTCCACCAGACCAGGCTGTAGTCACTCCCCATCCCTGGAAGTGTCCAAGGCCAGGCTGGAGCATCCTGGGATGGTGGAAGGTGTCCCGGCCCATGGCAGGGGGCTGGAATGAGAGGATCTTTGGGGTCCCTTCCAAGCCAAACCATTCCCTGATTCCGTGATTAATGTGGGAAAGGTCTCTCCCACCTCAGCACCTCCTGCTCCCGACATCCACGCCCACCCGTGCCCTGCCCACACGGCATCCCGAGGAATTCAACACCCAACCATGAGGTCCCAAACTCTGCTCCTCGCTCTCCAGCTCCTCATTTCCTCCCTTTATTCCCTTTGTCTGGAAGGCTCCCAGTGACAGAGGATTTGATTGTTTGTTTGCTTTTATTGTTCCAAAGGGCCGAGTGTCGACAGGCTCCACAATTCCCAGCGCCCAGAAACCCCGGCAGCACTCCCCGCCGCCCACAAGTGCTAACAGGACGTGTTTGCACTCTGGGTTTTTTTTTTGTTTGGAGGCTCTGGGGAGCATCCAGGCACTTTTAAGTCCTCCCCATGTCAGTGCATCCCTCCTGGATGGAGAGTGATGGCTCCGGAGCCTGAGCAGCCAAAGGGGAGAGGTATCCGTGTGTTTTTAATGGGATTGAACCACAAAAGGCTGAGTTTAAGGCAACACTAAGACCAGTTTAAACCCACCAAGGCAAGAAAAATCAGAGTTAAGGCTCTAAATCTGCTCTGAACTCCTGCTTTTTGTGTTTCCTGCCCTCTTCCCATCCCTTTTCCGCAGAGCACAGCGAGAGGCAGCTTGGATTTCCAGCCCAAACTTTGGAGGATCCTTCCTTTGTGAGTCAGGCAGTTAACACTGATTTAAAAACAAATAAACCACTCCATGTGCCCTTCTCCAACACTGCTGGGATTTGGGCACTGGGGAAAAAAAAAAAAAGTGCCCTGAGCCTGACAAGGAAGAAAGAGAGTGGTTTGGCCAAGGCTCTGGAATGTTCCTCCTGGAGCGCCGGGCCGGCCGCAGCCCCAGGGATCCCTGCTGGCTCCCCGGGCAGTGCCTGCCCAACAACCCATGGCTGAGCACGTGGATCCACGGGGGGGAGGAAAAACGGATTCACAGAGCACCTCCGATGGGTCTCCAACGTGGAATGGCGTTCCTGAAGGGAATTCCAGGAAGGGGGAGCAGCGCCAGAGGTGTGGGACACCTGGAAGAGCAGGGCTGAACCTCACAAGGTCTCAAGAAAGCTCCCTAACCATCTCTTGCTACTTCTTAGATGCCTCCCAACTGCCCTGGGAGAAATTTTGACCCAGATTCAGTTGGTTTTCCAGGGAAAACACCTCATTTTGATGCCACACGTGAACACGAGGAGCAGGTGATATTGGGAGCAGGAAATAAAGCCAAAAAAGGGCTTGAACATTGAACACCTGCGGGTTTGGGTTTGATAATTTTGGTTTCCCTCCATCTTCTTTCTGTTTCTTCACCTCTCCCTAGTGTTTTCAGGGAGCCATGGGGTGGGAGAGGGATGGATGGAGACAGTACTTTAACAGGGAATGATCCCTTCTCCCAGGTAAAATCAACAGGAAAAGAGGAAACGGCCTCAAGTTGTGCCACGGAAGGTTCAGGCTGGGCATTAGGGAAGATTTCTTCCTGGAAAGGATTGTCCACCCCTTTAACTCAATGAATCTGTAACTCCACAGATTTTCAGAGGTAAATTAATTCCAGTTATGGATTGAGAACACGAATCCAGGCATTTCTGGAGAGAGAAATCCAATGTTCAGGTGGTTTCTTTGTGCTAGCGAAATGATTGACTTCCCCCTGCCGATGACCTTGGAGAGGACACTCAGCCACCCCTGAGGTCTACCAGGAATCAACTGCAGCTTTGGCTTCCCCAGGCACCCTGGCATTTAGGAAAGCCAGGATAATTTGGGTTTCTGGAAGTAGAGAGGATGAAGGCAAGAATATTAATATTAAGAAGAATAATAATAACAACTTCTGGGAAGCTGATGTGGTTATGGACGCCTAGAGAAGCCTCCATCACACTCAGGGGTGTTAGGAAACAAAATATCCTTTAATTAGCAGTAATTAGCCCAGCTGGAAGTCAGGCACCTGCCCTTGCTGCTCTCCATTATCTCTTCAGACTCTTCAGGGCTTCGTGTTTGCACAAGAAACAGAAAAACGGGCATTTTTCGATGGCCTGTGGGCACCACCTTAATGAAGGTGATTAATAACACTGGATAAACGATCCAGGAGATATCAGTCAGTGGAAGGAACTTGGAGAGGAGCCACTGAAGTAATTAAGAGCCTGGAGATAGGATCTGAACAGCAAAATCCTGGATTTAAGGGTAATGATCCAACCAGCTCCAACCTCTCCTTGCTGGGAAATGAGGAATTAGGGCTGACACTGGAACCTGTGTCTTCACACCTCGGTTTCCTGAGTGCTCCAGGTGTTTGCCAGGAAAGATTCATGGAATTCTGGAATTTGGGAGCTGCAGGCAGGGATCCAGAGCCGGAAAAGGGCTTTGGGTCACCGGGCTGGACAAGACAAAGCAGCAGAGGCCACAGAAAAAGTGGTTAAAGAATTCCAGGGTTGTTAAGCAAGGACAGGATCCACAGGAGTAAAGGATGCAGGAAAACAGGGAAAATGGCAGAGGTTGATGGTTGGTTGATGATCTTGGAGGTGTTTCCCAACCTGAGTGACTCTGTGCTGATGATGAAGTAAAAAAGATGCAAAATGCAAATGTTGTCTTTCCGTGGCTAAAACGCCCCCTGCAAAGGGCCACAAACACTGAAGGTGAGCAGAAACCCAAAAGTACAACTTGGCTTCTCAAAATCATGGAGTCATGGAAGGGGCTGGGTTGGGGACCATGGGGACCAGCCAGTTCCAACCCTCTGGGACGGACAGGGACACCTTCCACTGCCTCAGGGGGATCCAAGCCCCAGTGCCCAGCCTGGCCTGGGACACTTCCAGGCATCCAGGGGCAGCCACAGCTTCCCTGGACAAAACCCCACGCTCAGATCCCTCTGGCCAGAGCAGAGTGAGAGAATCCCAAGAACTGGAACTCAGAGTTCAGCCCAGAACTCGAGCTCTGAGGCTGAGGCCGGAGCCAGCGGAACAATTTTGAGATGAAAAACAGCGACCGAAACGAGCTGAAAACCCCTCGTGAGTCACCTTTTCATCCCTGCCCTCCTGCATCCAGTGACTAACGTGGCAACAAAGCCGTGGGAGCTGCTCTCCCAGCAGAAACCCTGGAGACACAAGCAGGGACATGCGGCAGGAGACACCTCGGCGGGAGAGCTCGGGTAATTGATCATCCCCTCCGTGTGCTTCTCAGCTCCTGCTCTATCTCCCAGCAAAACCAGCCCAGAAGGATCAGCCAAACCAGTTTGCTGAGCAGGATGGCTCTGGGCTCACCCAAAGTCTTGTTTTTGCTCTGCTCCCCAAACATCTCCCGAATTTACAGGGTTGGGGAGCCGCATTTAACTGTGAAATACAAAAACAAGTTAAAAAAAACAATCCAGAGCTCCGTGGCTGGTGGGAATGAACCTTCAGGGCATCCTGGATGCTGCCATGGAGTGACTGGAGGGATTGGCTCCACCTTCCCACCACCAAAATGGTGACAGAGCTGAGAGGTGGCCAGAGCCACCAGTGCCACACCAAGGGGACCTGCGGCCCAAATTTCCAAGGGCTTTCCCTCAGCTACTACTGGAAGATGGAAGCCCTGGAGCACATGGAAGCAGTAGGAGACAGGGCTACAACTCATGGGAGGTCCTGAGTGGAAAGACATCCACCAAAATTGAGTCCAGCTCTTTCCCTTTCCTGAGGCAACCCAAAAATCCCACCGTGGGCATCCCTGGGAACGTTGTCCCAACACTAAACCTAATCCTAACCTTAACCCTAATCCTAGCCCTAACCCAAACTCCACCCTGGGCATCCTAGGGAATGTTGTCCCAATGCTAATCCTAACCCTAATCCTGACCCTAACCTTAACCCTAACCCTACCCCAAACCCAAACCCCACCCTGGGCATCCCTGGGAGCGTTGTCCCAGTGCTAATCCTAACCCTAATCTTAAGGCTAATCCTAATGCTAGCCCTAACCCCACCCTGGGCATCCCTGGAGCGTTGTCCCAAGGCTAAACCTAACCCTAAACTTAATCCTAACCCTAACCTTAACCCTAATCCTAATGCTAACCCAAACCCCACCCTGGGCATCCCTGGAGCGTTCTCCCAAGGCTAAACCTAACTCTAACCCTAAACCTAATCCTAACCCTAACCTTAACCCTAATCCTTACGCTAACTCTAACCCCACCCTGGGCATCCCTGGAGTGTTGTCCCAAAGCTCCTGAAGCTCCGGCAGCCTCGGGAACGTGCCCATTCCCTGGGGGGCTGTCCCAGTGCCTGGCACAAGGACACAGTTCCAGGCTCCCAGTGCCCTCAGAGCAGCCAACAGCCCAGCCAGAGGGGGTTCCAATCCCTGATTTATCAGCTGATGCTTAATAAGAGGCCAGGCTGGATGCCCACCATCCCAGCACAACCGCAGCTCCCGGAGTGACCTCATGCTGGCTGCTCCCTCCAAGGGAGCAGGTGGCTCCTCAAAACCAGGCATGGAGCCCAGGAATCCAGGCTTCTGGAATGTCAGGCTCAGGGATGAGCTCACGCTGCAGCTCTGCTCCTCTGTTTGGGTCTTATTTTTAGATAAAAAGGTGTAGGGCTGGAGAAAACGGGAACATCTGGTGACTGCTCACGGGGCAGGAGAGAGAGGAAAGCTGGGAGAAGGCAGGGATGCCCCTGGATCTCTGGAAATGTCCAAGGCCAGGTTGGACATTGGGGCTTGGAGCACTCCGGGACAGTGGGAGGTGTCCCTGCCATGGCAGGGGTGGAATGGGATGGGATTTAGGGTCTCTTCCCACCCCAACATTCCGTGATTCCATCACAGAGCAGGGATGGAAGGGAATTGTGTTCCCGAGGGGATCGTTCTTTTATCAAGTGTCTCTATCAGGGCTAATAAGAGAAAAATGAGCACAACAGAGGGAGACTTCCCATTCCAGCTGGCCGGGGTCCAGCAGGATCCCACAATAACCACAGCTGGATCCCACCACAGGGAAAATACACACAGAGCACTTCCCATGGGACAAACAATGGCAGAGCCATGGAATGGCTCTTAAAGTCATCCCATTCCACCCCATCCAAGGCAGGGACACCTCCCACTGTCCCAGGCTGCTCCAAGCCCTAATGTCCAACCTGGCCTTGGGCACTGCCAGGGATCCAGGGGCAGCCCCAGCTGCTCTGAGAATTCCAGCCCAGCCCCTCCCCACCCTCCCAGCCAGGAATTCCTTACCTAGATCCCACCTAAGCCTGACCTTGCCTGCCTTAACCCCGCTGACGGGGTTTGAGGAGCTGATGCTGATACTCGGACCGAGTAATTCTGCACAAAGCAAAGCAGAACAACCCTGGGGGAGAAGGGTGGAACCTCCTGTCCCCATCCCTTGGACATCCAGGTGGGCTCCCACCTGCCCTGGTCCAAATATCGCTCAGAACTGAGGCTGGCACTGCAGAGGGAACTCAGCACTCAGGATTTATAACTCACTGGACAGAAGGAGGGGCTGGGAGCTCTCATCACTGAGTATATTCCCTCCCTGGAGCCCAGAGTGGAATTCCTCAAGTGCTGGAGACAGATTTTCCTTGGAAGGCGGCCACGAGCGCTGATCTGGCTTCTAGGAGAGATCAGCGTGGCCAGGGATTGCAGGGACCTCAGAGAAGCAGCACAAAACCTTCCCCTTGCACCGGCTTCCTCACAACAAACCCATGAAAACCAACCCAAAAATCAGAACACTTCCAGCTGTGGGGAAAACAGGATTCCACATGCAGGCTTGGGAATGACCTGAGAGCACCTGGAGATCTCCAGTGGTGTTTGGACACTCAGGGGTGTTTGGTGAAGATCCAGAGGAGCTGATTATCTCAAATTCCAGCAAGGTTATTTATGGGACTAAATTTATTTCAGATTTCTAAAACGCAGCACTGAGTGTACAACAGCAACGTTTAAACTGGAAAGGGGAAAAACAAATATTCCTTCCTTGTAAAACCTGAAATATCCTACAGAAGGACTTGAGATGGAGTTGGTTTCCTTTATGACTTCATTAGGGGTATTTATGGATTTAGAATTGTCCCAGAATAGGAAATCAAGCCCCATTTTACATTTCTGCCTGCTCAAAATAGTGATTTTGATTCTCTGGGCTCAACTCTTCCTCTTTTTCCAGACAGGGATGGAATTGCTCCTGATTTCCTTGGGCACGAGGGAAAACCAGGATTTTGATGTTCTACACTTGAGTCTGCTGCTCTGAACAAGGACAAACTCTGATGCCTTTAAACAGTGGCATGTTTTTAGGGTTTATTTCCCACTGCAAGGATCTGCACCAAGGCACAAACCAAGTCATCACATTTTCCTATCACTTCATGTTTCATTAATTTTGGTCATTCCCTTAATCATCCCCCATTAGAGTGAAAATTTTCTTGGATTTACAAATGTTCTGCAACAGCTCCTACTGAAATATGTTGGGAAGGGAAATCTCTTTAATTTCCCTACTCTGGTGAATTTTTGCCCAGTCATTTTTCCTCCCTCCTTCCCCTAGCTGGGTCATTCCATTTAAATCAATGTTGTGGGGACATTTCACAGAGTCATGGAATGGTTTGAGTTGGAAGGGACCTTAAATCTCATCCCACTCCTGCCATGGACAGGGACACCTTCCACTATCCCAGCCCCAGTGTCCAACCTGGCCTTGGACACTTCCAGGGATCCAGGGGCAGCCACAGCTGCTCTGGGAATTCCATCCCAGTCCCTCCCCACCCTCGCAGAGAGGAATTCCTTCCAATATCCCATTTAATCTACTCTGCTTCAGTTTAATTCCATGGCTTAAAAGAGAAAGAATGCCAAGTCCAACAAGAAAAATTTCAGGACAAGTTGAAGAACAATCAAAGACCTTCATCCATGACCTTCCCAGCCATCCCAGCTCCCAGCTGGAGCTGCAGTCCAACAAGGAGTGCTGGGAGCATTGGAGGTCTGGAGCCACAGAGCAGCCACCAAAGCCTTGCTTGGATGGAGCCTGGTGACACATTCCAACATGCCACCAGACCAGGTCATCGACAGGACCAGGGAGGGGGAGCTGCCCCATCTTTCCATGCTACTGGGTAAGTCAGGGATGGTCAGCTCCTCTCCATTATCTGTGCAACACCTTGCTCTTCCCCTCATCAACCACCATCCACTATCCAGGAGATCCAGGACTCCCCACCCTCACCTGGCACTCGTATCTCCCCTTTCTCCTCGCACAGTCACAGAATCCTGGAACGGTTTGGGTGGGGAGGGATCTCAAAGCCCATCCAGTGCCACCCCCTGCCATGAGCAGGGACACTCCCACTGTTCCAGGGTCCTGCAATCCTTGTCCAACCCAGCCTTGAGATTCAGAGGTGCCGCTGCTTTTGAATGCAAGAACAAAACTTGGGAGCACCTCCCGAAACAAAGACGAAACCTCCGTGTCCAAAGACATTGGGCAGAGGAGGAAGGACTGAGGAGGCTCCTCCTCCTCCTCCTCATCACCCGAGCTGGGTCCCTTTGGCTGCGTTTTGCACTCATGAACCACACAAACATTTCACTGCCTCAGCCTCACCGAGCCATTTCCAGGCGTTTCATTCTTCCAAGAGCCCCAGCCTCCCTCTCCAAAATCGCCACGTTCACGGCCTGGTGCTTGGAAAAGGCCCAGGGCCTCCACATTTCCTCACGCCCAGGAGCGCCGCGGTCAATAAAGTGCCAAGGAGCTAATGAAGATAAAAGTGTCAGCGCAGCCTGGTGATAACGCACACCTCTCCCATGGAGCTGCTGGGACCGTTTTGCAAACAAATTTGGCAGTTCCTGGCGGGCCCGGGCCCGAAAAGCGGCGTCCTGATGTTATTAAAGTTAACAGAAGTGTCGTGGGATGACAGATGGCTCCCCGCACATCAATTGGATTCTGAGGAGTTCTCAAACCCTGGCGGGTTGAAAGCAGCTCCAGCACGAATCAGAGGCAGGGGCAAGATCATCGATACAAGGGATTATGCAGATTTAAGAAATACCCTCGGCACCCGAAAGTTTTCAGAATGCAAGCTACGTCAACCCCGCGAACAAGAGGCACTGCATCATGATGGCAGCAGGGACAAAGCCAGGGGGGTTTAACAGACAAAAAAAGATTGTTTTAATAGGAGAGAAGCATCAGTCATTGAGTCTTACTTCATTCAGACTTTCTCTCCAACCCATCCATCTTCAGTGCCAAGAGATGACAGGACCACCTCACTTTTCCCCCCGGCCTAGTGTATCAATAATGCCCATTTCTCCCCAAACAAATGACTCCCTAGAATGGCCCTTTTCCCAAAATTGGCTGCCAAGCCCCACAAAGGCCTCAGTACCTGCTATGGTCAACTTGGCTCCAACGGGGCCCCCTCCAGAGGTGGCCACCGATGGGTGGAGCCTTCCCCAACCATCTTCCCCAAGAGCCACTTTGTCATTCCTGGCCGGGGAGCATCTGCGGAAGAGGGGACCGGGGCAGGGGGGTGGCCAAGCCGCAGAGGGACACAGAGAGGGACACAGAGAGGGACACAGAGAGGGACACAGACGGGCACGGACACAGGGGA
Source organism: Irena cyanogastra (assembly GCA_013397155.1). NCBI lineage: Eukaryota > Metazoa > Chordata > Aves > Passeriformes > Irenidae > Irena > Irena cyanogastra. The sequence continues at coordinate 183,680 of VWZV01014304.1, forward strand.
ATGCAAATCCCTCCGCCCTCGCGAACGCCTCCGTGGGCATTCTCTGGGAACAAAGGTCCCCGAGAATGCGGGCGGGCTCTGCATCACTGCTCTCTCTGTTCCCAGCACCTGCTCGGCACCGGCCGCGGAGTCGCCGCGGTCCCTCCGCGCCGCGGCCGCAGAAGCCAACGGCAGCACAATGGCCCCGTTGGCCAGGGTCAGGCCTGGCTTTCTTCCTCGCCCCCTTCCACCGGCCCTTTTCACCTCCACCATCTCCAGGAGCGCTCGGTAAGGAGGTGGCTTCGAGGGACGAGAGGAGGAGGAGGGGGGAAATATAGGTCTCTGGCGTAAATCACTGACGCCGTTTCCCCTCCTCTCCCTTCCCTTAAGACCTGATGGTCTTCAGTCACACATCTTAAAAGCAAAACAAAAAACAAAAACACAAAGACTTACTTGTCTCAAGTCGATGAAGGCCAACTGCAGCGTGTCCCCTTGGAACCCAGGCACTGGGCCGGATCTGGCAAACTCTGTGGGAAAGAAAAGAGGATAAAAAGCGCCTTTAACTAACCATGGACAGGGAGATTGGCAGACGGATGACAGGGAAGACAAGAGAGGCTGGGGGAGAGGAGGACCGCGCTTCTAAGGAGTCATGTCTCCCTCCCTTCAGCGTCTTTGTTCGCCCTTCAAAATTCGTGTCATCAAAACACCATTAATTCCACCGTCCTGACAGCAAGGAAACTGTACTAATTCGACCTGAAATTTATTCCCATGAGCCGCACTGGGCTTCAGAGTATTTGTTTTGTGAACGGACAAACAACTCGCCCAGAAGAAAGGGGGGGATGGGGGTGGAAAAGTTTTTCCTCTCAACACAATAAAATCTTCAGCTGTGAAACTCTTTTCAGTTCCGAAAGCTATTTATATTTTAGGGCGCTGAAGGAATTTTCTAATTTCACGCCTGTCACCAGGCTCCATGAGCATTCATCAAAAAAATATGCCCGGCCGCGTCATTAATTATCGGGCAGCAGATTATTTGCATGATCTGGTGATGGCGCCTCTTGGTCAGCCCAAACGCGGAGAACCGCGGCCGTTGGGTGGCATTTTTATTTCTGGTGGATGAAGACATCTGACAACTGAATAACGTTGGCTTCCAAAGCGAAGAGAATATTTCCAAGGCCACATTTATCTCCTTCCAGCCTAATCTGGCCAAAATCTCATACTTTGGTTGTTCATTTTTCTCCTAATCCATTCTTTAAACCCAACCTAAGACGGCAGAAGGGGCTTGAATGGATCCATGTTCGAGGACCTTGGTTCTTCCATGGCATTTAGCAGCTTTTCCTTGGGAATGCTCATGGAGCCGACGCCTGCACGCATCCCGGGGCGTCTTTTGAGGTTGGTTCTGCCCAACTTCACTTCATTTTCACCCTCTGCAGTTACAGCTTCATCTCTGCACCCCTCACAACCTCTCGGCGCTGAGGGGACCTGGTTTCTGAGGCCACAGCTCAACGCCACCAAAGGCTCGAGGGGGAGCACCTGCCTGGGGTTGAGTTGCGTGGCTCCTGCAGGCATTGGAGGTGCTGGAGGAATGAAATGTTTTCTTGGGATGAAGCCAGGTGTGATGGCAAAAAGGGAGAAAGGAGGGAAAATATACACCAAACAGAGATTTTTCAGTTACACGGCCCATTATCGCCCACCTATCCCAGTTTTCACCCTACAGGAACCCTCCAACAGCTCCTAAAGCTCCACAAAGATGAGGATTAAGGATGGCTGGGCAATACGGAAGGAGGATTTTGCCTTTTGTCTCCACGACTAATCAGGGACACCAACGGACAAAGCGATTTCATGCCAGGTGGTCTTCGCCTTGAACACTTGTCATCCCAAAAGTTTTCCTATTTCCAAGCCAACGCCACAAAATCAGGAACATAAATCATCACACTCCCATTTCCAAAGCTTTCCTGGAGCAGCCCAATCACAGAGCAGCCCCTTGGCTCTAACAAGAAGAGATTAATGAGTGGAACACCAGGTTTCAGTCCTGTCCCTCAACTGCCTCATTTCGGGGAAGCAAAGCAGGGTTATTAATCAGCTCCCTTGCTCCACCTCCCATTAAAACCTTGGGATGGAGAACATCCTTCAAGCCAGACACAGGCACCTCCAGGGGCACAGGGGACACTTCCCAGACTCTGGTTTTTAATAGTCTCAGATGCCAGAAGAGCTTTGAGATTGAAACCATCGCTCATCTTTGCAGTGAGCGCTCAAGTGACAACTGCTGCAGGACAAGAGCAAACACGGCTGGGAAATCATTGCTTTTATGAGTCAAAAGGAGTAATAAAAACATAAAAACAGAAATTATGGACGTGACTGTTTGTATTTAGATTTTGGACAGAAAAAGCACAAAAAGTCAGCAGGAAACATCCATGGTCGTGCCTTTGGAGTTTTGCACAGGATGGGACCGGACAGGGATGAACAGAAGGAAGTTCTTCCCTGGGAGGGTGGGCAGGCCCTGGCACAGGGTGCCCAGAGCAGCTGTGGCTGCCCCTGGATCCCTGGAAGTGTCCCAGGCCAGGTTGGACACTGGGACTTGGAGCACCCTGGGACAGTGGAAGGTGTCCCTGCCATGGCAGAACATGGGACTGGATGATCTTGGAGGTCCCTCCATCCCAAACCATTCCCTGATTCCTTGAGATCGGAGCTGCTCAGCTTCAGCCAATTCCACTGACCAATCCCTCAGTATTCCGGGTGCAAAGAGCCCAAAGTGACTTCACATGTGTCCCTCAAAAACTGTTTCAATTAATCCTAACTGCAAAGGCATTTTAATGTAGGTTTGCTATAAAATTTCACTGCAGCTTGCCCAAGCCAGCAGGGAGGGAGGATCAACCCAAACCCTCTGACTCTGATCTGCAAGGGATAAATCATCTTTACACATTCCCTCTACACCCCACTGTCCCATCTGGAACAATTATCCTGAAAGCCACATCAATCCTAAAACCCTTTGGAAAAGCACAATACCTGAGAAATTAAAAACGTTTAGGAGTGAAAAATGGTGCTTGAGCACCTTCTCAAGAGGTGAAACTCCTCTGGGTGGCTCAGGGTCAGAGATGTCCGTGGGTTGAGGAACCCAACCATGATGTCCTACCCCCCAAGGATGGGGTCACCTCATGTTCCTGATTACACTTGGAGAAATCCTGGAAAAGAAAACCCTGGAAGGACTGCGAGGAAAGCAAGTTTCTATTTTGGATCAAGGGCCTCACAGCTGTTCAGCATCTATTTAGGAGCACACACGGAGTTGGGAAATTTAAGATCTTCCCCAAAGCATGAACTTCAAATCCTCATGAGAAAATGCCTGTGATTGTGAATGTTCTCACAAGGCTGGTGAATTTATCACCGCTGTCGGCTGCTTGTGAGAAACCCAAGACAGATTCCATTCCAAGCCAGATTTCATCCCAAGGCGGATTTCATCCCAAAACAGATTTTATCCCAAGGCAGACTTCATCCCAAAAGAGATTTCATCTCAAGACAGATTTCATCCCAGGACACGGCTGCTCCTTAGCAGCTCACCTTCAGCTGTCTCTGCCCATTGTCCCTTCCCACGGTTCCCTGTCTATGGAAGGGTTGGAACTGGATGGCTGTTAGAGTATTTTCCACCCCAAACTGGACAGCTTTTAAGGTCTTTTCCAACCTGAACTGATTGGCTTTTAAGGTCTTTTCCATCCCAAACCAATTAGTGATTCCTAAGGCACCTACTGGAGGAAGGCTGGGAGACTTACGAGTGACACTGCCCTTCAAAACTTAGGACAGTCGCACACTGAGCCAACACTGATTTAGGCTGCAACTTTCATCAAAATACTGAATTCACAATGCTCTAGAACCTTCCAGAGAAAGGTGACCCTGCCCATGGCTGGAACGAGATGGTCTTTAAGGTCCTTTCCAACCCAAATCCTACAATTCTGGGATTCTATGATTGACATCCAAGAAGTGAAACAACATTCCAGCTGATATTCTCTCTGTCCCAGAAGAAATTATATAGGAGATGATATTCTTTGTGTCCCAGAAGAAATAACGTGGGAGCTGATATTCTTTGTGTCCAAGAAGAAATGATGTAGGAGCTGATATTTTTCATATCCCAGAAGAAACGAGAGCAGGAATTCGGCCCAGACACTCGGAAAAGCTGCAGAGGAATGAATGCAATGCTTCCCCTGGGCTGCTGGAGAAGGAGCTGCACCTCCTGCAATCGCGGGTCACACTTTACATACCAATGCCACCAACTCATTCTGAAGGAGGAACGAACAAAGTCTCGGAGCAGAAAAGGAGAAACAAAGACGAGAGCGGAGCTTTAGAGGAGAGACACAGCCAGTTCTTCTTGGGTTTAATCTCTTCAAGCAGATTTCAGGATAATTTCCTCGGAACGACCGAGCGCAGCGTTGGCCTCAGTACTGTCGGATTCGTTCATTGTACTGTCTTCACGACCCAGGCAAGTGGCAAACATAGCAAGCAACCTACAGAGCAGCCCCTTGAGCAGAAAATCACCGGAGAATAGAGCAGATCAGTATGCGGCTGTTTGTACAAAGCATTTAGCCAGGCTAAAGGTTTGAGGGGTTTGTGTTCAGGCCAAAAAAGTAATGTCTTTGCAAGGTCTACAGGCTTGGGCCACCCAGGGCAGGTCACAGGGGGACTCCAACCTCCCTTCCAAAACATTTCACTGATGAAAGAATCAAGGAACAGGAACCGTTAAGCCCTTTACAATGGACAAAGAATAAAGAGTTCAAAGGCACGGCAGAAAAGAGACATCCACTGTAAATTAATTAATTACAGCCAACGGGGGGATCTCCCTGTGCCCCGGCGCGGCTGCGCACGCGGGGACAGGGCCCTGCATGGATTGAGCGGTTAAAACGGACCCAGCCAGTGACTTCATCCCTCAAAAACATCATCTGAGGGCAAGGTTTCCCCTGAATTACACGGGATTCGTGATGGCACCTCCGGGATGGAGGCTGAAGCAGCTCCCAGGGAAGAGAACGTGCACCAATCTGCTGGTGGCCAAGGATAGCATCTGGGTAATCGGCCATCTCAGGATTCCTCACGAAAGGATGGAGATCTCAAAGTCATCTTCCTTGGATAAAGCCTTGGAAAGCCATCCTGGAAAAGCCAGGTGATGGGACCTCCTTGGATAAAGCCTTGGAAGGCCATCCTGGAAATGCCAAGTGATGGGACCTCCTTGGATAAAGCCTTGGTAGCCCATCCTAGAAAGACCAAGTGATGGGACCTCCTTGGATAAAGCCTTGGTAGCCCATCCTAGAAAAGCCAAGTGATGGGACCTCCTTGGATAAAGCCTTGGAAGGCTGTCCTGGAAAAGCCAAGTGATGGGACCTCCTTGGATAAAGCCTTGGAAGGCTGTCCTAGGAAAGCCAAGTGATGGGACCTCCTTGGATAAAGCCTTGGAAGCCCATCCTAGAAGGCCCTAGAACCTCCTGTTCCATATCCCCAGGAACAAAGTGACACCTTGAGGACACTGAGGCTGAAAAACAAATCCATGGACTCTGGAGAAGCTCAGAGGTGGGAAAAAGTGAGAAATGTTGGGGAGGACTTGAGGCAAGAGGAACAGAGAGAAGATCCCAACTCCCAGACTGAGCTTCTCCTTCACCCAGTTTCCATACTGAGCTTCTCCTTCTCCCACAGCTTTCCCACACAACACCGCTCTGAAGCTGTTCCCCATTACAGCCCGAACTCTCAAAGCTCATTCCCATCTGGGCAATTTCACAGAGCTGTGGGAAGAGGGAGGAGTAACCCAAAACACTCTGAACTGGGTCAGATTAAAGGAAAGCTTCTCTCCCTCCCCATCAAACGTTCCTCTGATGGAACAAAGATGGGCCTGGAGTGCTGTCACTGCAGAGAAAGGAGTGGTCCCCGTCATGGGACGCTGGCAGGGCTGAGGAGCACCCACAGCCCCAGGGAGGGACTCCTCAGGGGTTGACCACGAGATGTTTTTCAAGTTAAAGGAACTTCTTCAGAAGGATGTTGGAGATGCATGCAAGAAATTTGGAACAGGATCCATAGGACAGGCTTAAGAGTCAGGTCACGGATCTGCACAGGTTCCCAGACCCAAACCCAAGGTGTGCAGTGGACGTGTCCTGGCAGACGTGAAGTTCTCAGATCGTTAAACACCAACACCAGCAAATGTGAACCGTGCCCATCCCATCACCAGCTCAAGAGGCCGTGGAATTTCCATCCCTGGAAGTGTCCGAGGCCAGGCTGGGGATCCAACTTGGCCTTCCAGGGATCCAGGGGC
>VWZV01014307.1:0-37535 GCA_013397155.1 Irena cyanogastra
TTAGTTACCCCAGCACATTTTAGCCCAGCACGTGGCCAGGCTGCCGAGCCCTCGGTGCCCAGCTCGTGCTGTACCCCAGAGCAAACAGGTTCCTGTATCCAGGGCTGCTCCTAATTAGGCTTTGGGTGCTGGTATCTATTGTGCTGCTTTTACAGCTCCCAGCCTGGCATCACATTTTTATTTACAGCAGATGATTGCTTTTACAACAGGCTCCCCAGTGTCTCTGGTGAACTCTGCTCCTTCCCCTGTGCCAGGCACAAGCAATCCTCAGCTCCTGTGTTCACTTCCTTGTGCAGAATATGGCACAAAAAAATACAGATCTGCCAGGATAAGATCCAGCTGGAGAAATATCACTGGGCTGTGAAGGAAGTGCTGAAAGTAGTTGTGAAGTATTCAGGAAAGGTAGCTGGGGGAAGGAAAAAGATGCTCAGGAAGCTGGGAATGTGGGTGCTTGAACTGCCAGATTTCAGGAAAATCAGTTTATTTTTATGGGATGGTCACTGGTCTGAGAAGGGAGAAGAGGATGGAAGTAGGAAATCTGTTCTTATATTTAGGATATTCCCCTATAGATGAAGGAAATGAAGTTAAAGGGATAAAGCTGGGATCTGTGCAGTCTTGGAGGGCCGGGTGCTTCCTCTCCTTTACTCTTCAGTGGTTCATAAATGGGAGATGGAGAGTTCTCAGGTGGGATCTGGGGAGGTGGGAAGTGAGCCTGGGTTTTTCACAGCCTTCCAAAGGGCTTTGTGTGTCAAAGGGGGGAAAATGAGTTCCTACAGCTCTCCTCCAACCGTTATTTTTGGCTTGGAACCTGATGGAAATGACAGCAAATGTTTTCTGATGGGATGGATCTATGGCAGAGAGGAAAAACATTCACCTGTTTGGTGAATCTGGGGTTTGTTTGGGGTGGTTTGAATGATTTCTGTGCTCTATAAAACCACTACCAAACAAATGCCCTGAGACTTCCCAAGCCAGTGGCTTTGTGAGCTCCCTCAGCTCCCTCCTTCAGCACCTGCCTGATTGCTGGGCTGGAGCCACTTTATTTTTTATCTCTCCAGATCAAATAATTCCTCTGAAATTTCTCTGAAAAATAATAAATAAAAAAATAATTTCTCTGAAAATAATTTCACCTGCTCTGACCAGTTTGGGCTCTTCAACCCCAAAACAAGGACAGCAGCAACGAAGGGTTTGGGTCATGTCCACCTGTTTCAAGCTGCAGAATATTTTAAATATTTATTACAACCACCAAAAGCATTTGAGCACAGTCAGATGAAGGCAGAAAGAGCTTCTGGCAGTGGAGAGGTGAAAGTGAGGTTTTGCAGGTGTCCCTTTTGGGGCTGGATACCTGAGCTCACTGCTGGACCTTCACCCTCAGTGAGAGCTGTTTGCCCCTGTCCTTTGCCCTAAGTAATGAATGGGGCTTTAAGGAGAGAAAATGGGTGGAAACTCAGTGATTGATTGCCCCAATCTTATCTCCAAACATAAACCTTACACACACAGCACATGGACTAGTTAATTTCTAACGGCAAAGCAAAGGAATTTCAGCTTTTTAGTGAATGTGTGTGTAAAGGCTGGTGCCACTACACTGAGACAGACGCTTGAAACAATAGGTTTATTTAAAAAAAATATATTTATCTCAATTTGAGGTTGTGCAGAAGCATAATTTGAGGTTATTCAGAATATTATGAAGAATATTCAGAATAATATTCTGAAGAATATTAGAATCAGAATGAATGAATATTCAGAAGAATGTTCAGAATCTGAATATTTCTGGAAAATACTGGAAAATTACATTAAAATGTAGATATTATACGCAAAGTATACATACACTATGCATCTATAGATGTTTATCAGATGTTAATCCCATGACAAATTTCACCCCCTCTCCAGTGTGTGACTTTTGGCCAGACTCTGCTGTATCTGCCACAGCTCAAATGTTTCAATAATTCTTTTAAAATATTTATTTTACCTGTGCATCTTGTGGTCTTAAGAAAGAATGCATGTCCAACAAGCAAGTTTACTCTGAATCCAGAAAAAAATCCTCTTCAGTGCTTTCTGTGCCACTGAGTTCACTCCACAGAGTTCTTCAAAGGAGGACATTTCTGCACCTGAGTGCAGAAATTATTAAGATTTCTGGTGCTTGGGGTGAAACGTGCGCTTTGACTGGTTTGGTATGGATTTATTTGTGCAAGCCCAGCTGATTTGTCTCCTTTTTGTCCTCCTCAGAGCACCTGCTCCCAGCGTGGCTGCTGCTGGAGCCCTCAGAGCGACGCCAACGTGCCCTGGTGCTTCTTCTCCCCCAACCACGGCTACCGGGTGCGGGGCTCCCAGAGGCCCACCCAGGCAGGTGAGCTCCAGCCTGGGCCCCCAGGTGCCACCCCCGCTGTCCCAGCCCACTCAGCACCTCCTGTTTGTCCCCCAAGGGTTTGAGGCCACGCTGGACAGGCTGCCGTCCCCTTCCCTCTTCGGGAGTGACATCCAGACCGTGCTGCTCACGGCGCAGTACCAGACCAGCAACCGCTTCCGCTTCAAGGTCAGGGCCTGGCCTCTGCTGCCCCAAGCCCCTCTTCCCTGCCACGGGTGGGGTTGGCTGTGCAGGGAGAGCAGGATTGGTGCCTCTGGAGCGCTCTCGTGATTCCCACTGAAGTCCTTTCGGTGTCCTCCCTGCTGTTGCCATGCCTCGGGTTAGCAGGCCCTTGGCACAGTGGGAATTCCGCACGAAAAATCACCAGGGCCTGTGAAAAGCTCAACTTTTCTATTATCTACCATTTGTCCTCATCACAGGGAGATTTGAGGGGGATAAATGTATTTACTTACTTTTTGTTTATGGCCCAATAGCTTCTCTCCATCATTTTGACAGACAATATTAGCTTTTCCAATGGTTTGTGTTTTCTGTGGAGAGCTCTAGGGTCTGTGCCATGGATGTGGGGTATCAGTGGCTTGTGGGATTGAGAATCTTCTGTGGGAGACTTTGTCCTGTGGTGGGTTCCTGGTGAAACACGGGAGAAAACATGGAGTCAAATATTCTGAAGGAAATGGCTGAAAATGAAAAATTCAACTTAGAAATGAAAAACAATAAAAGCAGAAAAGGAGGCTGGGATAAGGGTGGAAACACCCTGAGTCAGAACTCTGGAAAATGTCTGGATTGAGGACTTTGTAAAGGTTTGTGTTGTGTAAATCTGTGCAGATCACTGACCCCAGCTCACAAAGGTTCGAGGTCCCTCACGAGCACGTGGCGCCGTTCCAGGGATCCGCAGCCTCCAACCTCAACTACAGGGTGGAGCTGAGGCAGAACCCCTTCGGCCTGGTGCTGACCAGAGCCAGCAATGGCAGAGTGCTGTAAGTCCTGCTGGGCCTTCCTCGGTGACACACGTGTCCCTGGGGCTCCCTGAAAGCTGGTGGTGCCACCTGTGAGGTGTCCTCCTGGACACAGACTCTACCTCTTCCCTCTTCTTGGCTGGTGGATGCCCCTCAAGAACTCTTGGGATGGCTTTGGGATCAAAGCCTGAGGTGGAAGCTCTGTCTGAAAGGTTTCAGGTGTGGCTCTCTGATCACATTCCCTCAGTGCTGAGGGAATCTCAATATGGGGAACTTTTATAATCTGAGGGACTCTTTGCCAGTGCTTCAAAACATGTGGGAGAACTCTTGATTGCACCTTTTATCTTCATTACTACACTCGTGCTGAGGCCCTTTAGAACCACCAAAATCAGAATGCCCTCTGTGTCACCAAAATCAGAATGCCCTCTGTGTCCCCAAAATCAGAATGCCCTTTGTATCACCAAACTCAGGCTGCCCTTTAGACCTGTGATATCCAAGGACGGTGTAAGTCTGTGTGTAAAATACTTAATGAACTTGGACATTGAATTGTCTCATCCCATTTTTGTTCTAAAAATAAATGAATGAAACCAAACCCACCGAGCCCCAGGTGTCCAGGTGCCCTCAGAGCAGGGCAGTGCCAGGATGAAGGTGCTCATTCCATCAGCCAGGAATGATTGCCTGTCCCAGGGCTGGCCCACTTGGATTAGCAAGGCTTCGAGTTTAATTAATGAAGGGTTGCTTTTTGCTCTTATTAGTATTGTTTTCTTGCTGGGAATCCTGTGTAATGATTGATTTGCAATTCTAGAGGGCACAGGAGATGGACTTGGCAGTCAGCAGTGCTTGACTGATTAAACAGGTACAGGGAGGGGGATGAGACACCTGGGGGACCACACTGAAACAATTCTCTGGAATATTGTCTGAATTTCCTTAGGCTTTGCTTAATTTCATAGAAGTGTTTGCATTTGGGTCTCTAAAGTCAAAATGACAGTGATGTTGGACTCTGAGTTTGAGGATCTCAAAGGAAGCTGTTGCTAATGAGGGATGAGGGCAGCCCCTCAGAGATAAATTCTTGATAAATTTCTTTGCACAAGGTTTGCACTGATTTTCCTCAGCTCTTAAACAGCCCAGCAAAAGAGAGGCCTTTTTATAGAAGGACAATGTGTTACAACAGTTCATTACCAAAATCCTGATTATCCTGATCAAGTCTGCGACCTTCCACCATCATTTGTTCCTCTTGAGGGCCCAAAAGAGAGTTCTGATTCCACCAACAGTCAGAAAAAAACCTGAAAGATCTGGCTGGAGACCTGGCTCTGCCACCCAGCTCCAGCTGAAAGCAGCAGAAACAGCTCTTGCAACAACTCTTGGCAAAACCCTTCCTTTTTTCCTCATTTTTTGGGCACTTTTTCACCAGGTTTGACACCACCATCGGGCCCCTGCAGTACGCTGACCAGTTCCTGCAGCTCTCCATCAAACTGCCCAGCAGCAACATCTACGGCGTGGGCGAGCACGTGCACAAGCAGTACAGGCACGACCTCAACTGGAAAACCTGGCCCATCTTCAGCAGGGATGCTGCCCCCTCTGCAGTGAGTTTGGGGTTGTTTCCCCTCAATCTTTGCAGCTCTGTGACCCAAACCCCTCNACCAAAATCAGAATGCCCTTTGTATCACCAAACTCAGGCTGCCCTTTAGACCTGTGATATCCAAGGACGGTGTAAGTCTGTGTGTAAAATACTTAATGAACTTGGACATTGAATTGTCTCATCCCATTTTTGTTCTAAAAATAAATGAATGAAACCAAACCCACCGAGCCCCAGGTGTCCAGGTGCCCTCAGAGCAGGGCAGTGCCAGGATGAAGGTGCTCATTCCATCAGCCAGGAATGATTGCCTGTCCCAGGGCTGGCCCACTTGGATTAGCAAGGCTTCGAGTTTAATTAATGAAGGGTTGCTTTTTGCTCTTATTAGTATTGTTTTCTTGCTGGGAATCCTGTGTAATGATTGATTTGCAATTCTAGAGGGCACAGGAGATGGACTTGGCAGTCAGCAGTGCTTGACTGATTAAACAGGTACAGGGAGGGGGATGAGACACCTGGGGGACCACACTGAAACAATTCTCTGGAATATTGTCTGAATTTCCTTAGGCTTTGCTTAATTTCATAGAAGTGTTTGCATTTGGGTCTCTAAAGTCAAAATGACAGTGATGTTGGACTCTGAGTTTGAGGATCTCAAAGGAAGCTGTTGCTAATGAGGGATGAGGGCAGCCCCTCAGAGATAAATCCTTGATAAATTTCTTTGCACAAGGTTTGCACTGATTTTCCTCAGCTCTTAAACAGCCCAGCAAAAGAGAGGCCTTTTTATAGAAGGACAATGTGTTACAACAGTTCATTACCAAAATCCTGATTATCCTGATCAAGTCTGCGACCTTCCACCATCATTTGTTCCTCTTGAGGGCCCAAAAGAGAGTTCTGATTCCACCAACAGTCAGAAAAAAACCTGAAAGATCTGGCTGGAGGCCTGGCTCTGCCACCCAGCTCCAGCTGAAAGCAGCAGAAACAGCTCTTGCAACAACTCTTGGCAAAACCCTTCCTTTTTTCCTCATTTTTTGGGCACTTTTTCACCAGGTTTGACACCACCATCGGGCCCCTGCAGTACGCTGACCAGTTCCTGCAGCTCTCCATCAAACTGCCCAGCAGCAACATCTACGGCGTGGGCGAGCACGTGCACAAGCAGTACAGGCACGACCTCAACTGGAAAACCTGGCCCATCTTCAGCAGGGATGCTGCCCCCTCTGCAGTGAGTTTGGGGTTGTTTCCCCTCAATCTTTGCAGCTCTGTGACCCAAACCCCTCGGGCTGTGAGCACATTCACGCACCCACTGAGTTGTCCCTAAAGATTTTCCAGGCGCTGCGTGTTGGTACTGAAAGCTCCATGGTGCTGATGGATGCTCCCTGATTTTTGTTGTGTTGGTGTGCAGCTGAAAACCTCAATAGATGGATAAATCTTAACGGGTGAATCTTCAGCTTCTACTGATAATCAGAATAAATAACACACTAATAAATAACACACTAATAACACAGTCTTTGCTGTGTTTGCATGGCCCAGGCTGCTTCAGCAACATCCTTGGAGCTCAAACTATGGAAAAATTCTCAACAGCTGTTTCTTTCCAAAATAATACATCTGTCAGCTGTTATTTGTTGCTATGGTTTTCTGGCTGTCCCTTTATCAAACAATTTCTGTGATGCCCATTTTTTGCTAATTGTAAGATTATATTCACCATTACGTCAGCTTCATAAAGCAACTCTCTGCTCTGAGAGAGAACTTTTGTTCTCTGCAATAGGAGATAAATGGACTGAGGGTGAGATGGCTATATGTAGTTAATTAATAATCTGGAATTTGTACCCATTGCCTTGAGATTCCTTCTCACTCTTTGCTCTGGACTGAAGATAGTTCTTGACTGAATGGCTCCACTGAGTGTAGACTCATTAAGCTGAAATAACACTGAACAGCACCAAGTTAGGCTGATTTCAAATTGCTCAGCTCCTGTTTCTTGTTCATTTGAACTCAATTTGCTTTTTCAGGAGAAAAAAGCACAACTGTTGAAAAATTGTTAGCATCTCTCAGGGGTTATGTTGCTAATAATAACAACAGAAATAAAAAAAGAATTAGAAAGGAAATGAAAAAGCAGCAAGGCACTCTCCTATTTCCATAGATTAGACATCAAAATTATTGCCTTGTAGGATGAATAGAAATATAGATTAGATGTAAAAACCTAATCTATGGTGAAAGGGGGTAGAAGCACCTCTCAAGTTCTTGATGAGCACATTTATTCCCCAGAAATAGAGCTGCACTATCTGCCAGCTTTCCTGAAGATCCATCAAATCTGTTATCTATTTATTGGTTAAATTCTGGTTTTAGTGGAAAATAAAGGAGAGTAACACCAGGAAAACCAGAACAGATAAAACAGAGAAGTGTCTGGATTTAAATTTCTGTTGTTTGCTCCATTTTGAGAGGTTTCGAATTCTACCCATGATATATTTTGAAATATTCCAGAATTATTAGATGTCAATCAGCTTGCCTGTTCCCTTTATTATTTTAGGAAATGCATAACTTATATGGAGCCCACACTTTCTTCCTGTGTTTGGAAGACAACACTGGAGCCTCCTTTGGTGTTTTCCTGATGAACAGCAATGCCATGGGTAAGAAACCTTCCTCTGTGGCTCTGAGCAGTGCAGCTGAATTTATTTTGAAAAGATCTTTTGGATCACAATAAAAACCGAGCTTATGTAAGTGTCCCTTCTTAAAAACACCCCCAATATATGAGGCAGTCATTACCCTGTGTCTAATGATATTTCAAATACAAGCAGTGAGGAGCTCCCAGTCAACTGGAGGTTTTTGACGGAAATCTGAGGGTCAGGAGCTTTTCCACAGGCTGTACAGCTCTGCACTGGAACAAGAGACTAAATTTGTAGTGCACAACACTTGGAAGTAAATGTCTTTAGTCCCTTCAGATAATTATATTCATATTTATGTTTACTGAGCTCTGCACATCTTTGGGCTGGAAAGTTGTACCAAAAATTCAGAGATAAAAGGTTGAACCATTGGATTTCTTCTGCTTCTCTGTAGGATGTAAAGGAATGGAATTAGGGACACATAAAGAGTTGTCTGATTTCCCCTTCTTTGCAAGTTCAATTAATGATTTAGGGTTCTTTAGGCATTTTGTGTTTTTTACTTCAGTAAATTCTCTAATCACCAATTAGAAAATGGCAAAGTTATTTTAGAATTTCCTGTCCTTCAGAACTGTTTTTGTGCACTCTCGTCTGGCAGAGTTTGTGGTGCAGCCTGCTCCAGCAGTGACCTACAGAACCATTGGAGGCATCCTGGATTTCTACATCTTCCTGGGGAACACTCCAGAGCAAGTAGTCCAGGAGTACCTGCAGGTACCTTTACCTACAGGGATTATGCATTGAACAGATTTTTTTTCTAAGTGCTTTGGATTTATTTTATCATTTTCTTTTTCTCTGGGTGCTGGAGAGGAGACTATGATCAAGACCCAGGAGCTCCAAAATTCATTAATCTGTAATTTACACTGCGGTCATTAGGGGTGGAGATGGTATCTAGAATAATTTATGTTTCCTCACTCCTATCATGAGGACAAATTCCTGTTTATATGGCAATATTATGGGATAAGAGAGTGTGTTTACAGGATGTCTGGATTTTATGATCACAAGATATCACTGAGTGTCCTTTGCACTTCCTGAGATCTGCCTCGGTTCCGGTGACACCTCAAAGAATGGGCATTGTCCCAAAATACCAGTATTTATTAAAATAAATAAATAATAAGGAAAAAACATTGAATGGGTTGCCACCCCTATTGTATTTAATGTGTGTAGATTTGAGAAATGTGGCGATCCCTTATCAGGACTACCTAAAACCAGAGGCCAGGCAGAATTAAGGAATAAAAAGCAGTTCTATTTATTGAAGGCTTTCAGGTACATTTGGGGCACACCAAGCCCCCCAGGGCTCCACCCAAAATGTCCCACGGGGCACGGGTGTCACACTTGGATAAGTTTGGGCCATTTGCACATTGGGGGTGAATCCTCCAATTCCAGCTGCAGCTAATGAAGGCATTGACCCCAGGTTTGCTGCCCCAAGTCACTTTTGTTCCCATCTCTGGGGCCTGAGGCAGTGAGGGGTCCTTGATTGCCAGCCTGGAGAGGAATTGTTGTGTGTGCCCAGAATGGGACAGCAGCAGCTGACACTGAGTGTGGAGTTCAGAGTTGTGCATTAAAGAACTGCAGGGTCACAGAGAGATGGAAAATAGAAAAGGTGAAATCCTAAGGCGTCACAGGTGAGCCTGCCTTGGCAGTGGGGTTGGACTGGGTGACCCCCAGAGGTCCCTCCCAACCCAAATTATTCCAAGACTGTTGTGTCTGACCAAAATGGGAGAACAGCAGCTAACACTGTGTATGGAGTTTAGAGTTATACACTAAATACAAATGTATTATTACAAATATATGGAAAATAGAATTTCAATTACAAATCATTGGAAAATACAAATTATGGACATATGAAAAATAGAAAAGCTCAAATCCTAAGGCACCAGTGGATGCAGGGAAAGGGGATGAGGTGACACAGGGTGTCCAACAGCACGTGGCGTTTTTGCTTTCCCCTCGCAGTTTGTGGGACTGCCAGCCCTGCCTGCCTACTGGAACCTGGGATTCCAGCTGTGCCGCTATGGATACACCTCCCTGGATGAGGTGAAGGAAATCGTGGCGAGGAACAGAGCTGCTGGGCTGCCCCATGTGAGTATGGGGTTGGGGGAGCACCCCGAGATCCTACAGCTGCCTCATTTGCCATGAGTTTGGATTGGGGAATGTGTGGTGACAAAGGTTTTTCTGCATTTTCTTGTTAGACCCATCCTCAGAACGTTGGATGGGGGGTGGGTTAACTGCACTTAGATTTATTCAAACACTTTCTTGTAATAATTTTTCTTTTATTCTTTCCAACTCTATCCATTTTTCTTCTCTTGAAACGTCTTTTTTATTGTCCTGTGGACAGTTATGGAACAATATATTATTCTTAATTGACAGTCAAAGGCAAAGTACAATTAACTTTTAAAATTAGATTTCAGGGGACATGAACCTGATGTCTTCAATAGCATAAACATACCCTAATATTCAGCTAATGTTTGGGAAGAAAATGGACTAATAAAAATCATTACCTATCACTTCTCATGGAAAAGCTGAACTCCCTTCTCTTTCAGGACACCCAAGTCATTGATATCGAGTACATGGAAAACAGGAAAGATTTCACTTATGACAAAGTGAAATTTCAAGACCTCCCTCAATTTGCATCTTATTTGCATGAATATGGACAGAAATACGTCATCATATTGGTAAGCACTGAATTACTCCTTTTTTCCCTCGTGAACACTTGCATTACAGTTCTTTATTATTATTCTTTACTTATTCAATGTAATTACTGCATTTACAGCCTGTAATGATGGATGGAACATCCTGATTTCTTCTTTTCTCTGTCATTTTCTAATTTCTTTAGGATCCTGCCATTTGCACCCAAAATCTGGCTGATGGGAGTGCCTATGGCAGCTACGTCAGGGGAGACGAGAGAAAAGTCTGGATTAATGAGTCAGATGGAACAACGTTGTATGGGGAGGTAATTGTGGTTTTACACACTTGAGTTTGATCTGTTGTCACTGTTACTATTGAATTTAGCTCAGGGGACCTATCTGTCAGTGAGAGCAAAGCTTGCGAGGTCTCTTGTGGACTATGGTAATTCTCAATCTTTAGACTTTTCTTCAATTTTTTATGTTAAAAAGTTATTTTTTGTTGATTCTACATCAAAATGAATATTTTTTTAATTTTAATTTTTTAAAGAAAAATAGAACTAAAATAGAAATTAAAATTGCACTTGTTCACCTTAACCCTGATTTTTTTTTTACATTGACACTAACATTGTTTTTACATTAAAGGGTAGTTTGAAGGCTCAAGGGACTTTTCATCAGCCAGCTCTTATTTTTTTCCAGTAGCAACTGAAGAGCCAGATCTCACATTATCCTTTTAATTTATAATCTAAACTCCTATAGAGAATTTCCTCAGCTCTGTGTTGCTCTTTGTAGGACTCACAAAAAAAACAATTGAAAAATTCCAAGTCAAAAAATTCATGCTCTTTGTGCTCTTCAACCTCTCATCCTACCTGAGCAGGTCTGTGATCCTGTGAAAGCTTTTTAATCTCCTTCAAAGTTTCATTAATCATTTTCCTTTGACTATTCCAGGTGTGGCCAGGGGAAACCGTGTTCCCAGACTTCACCAGCCTCACGACCACCAATTGGTGGACAGATGAGTGCAAATTGTTCCATGACACTGTGCCCTATGATGGAATATGGATTGTGAGTAATTCAGAATTTTTATTTGTATTTTTATTTGTAATTTTATTTGTAATTTTATTTTTATTTTTAAAATATAGGTGATAGCAGATGTTTAATACATTGAATTTTTACTGAATTGAAAGGTGTTTTTGCAATCAGAAAGGAGATGCTGAAGAATAGCTACTAATGATTCCTTAAAGGATGACAGAATAGAGTGGAAGACTGTTTTAGGAAAATGTACTTAAGGCAACTTTATTACATCCTGCATCTTTCCTTTCCAGGATATGAATGAAGTGGCCAACTTTGTTCAAGGCTCAAAAAAAGGTTGTGCAGACAATGAGTTAAACTACCCTCCTTACACTCCCAGTAAGTCCAGCTACTTTAATCAGAATAATAAAATATCAAATAAAATGTTAATTGCCTTCAAGGATACAATGTGAGTTTAGTGTAGTTCTTATGGGTGGGGTTTGGGCATTCCTATTGACAGAAAATAATATTTATGTGCCTGGATTTGTGTAATTCAGGTGTGGTTTATAGAACTGCCTCTTTTATCTTGTCAAATAATTAGTGGATATGGTTGTTGCCCTAATTATATCTGATAATGCAATGATCTTCTTGCACTGTCAGTAGTTTTTCAGATATTTGCAGAGCTAAAACGGAGTTCATAGTTTGTATTAGGGGTAGATTTAAGTAACCTTTGCCAGCGTGTTGTCGGATGGTGATTCAGGAATTCAGAGCACAGTTCCCATTTCCTTGGATGGTGCAAAGCTCAGGAGTGGAAATATCACAGAGCAAAGATGCACCAAACCAACAGCCAAGAGCAGCATTTTGGTTTTGGAGCAATTAAACTGCCTGAGTGAAAGAATAAAGAGAAAAAGGGGCTTGGATATCATAAATGTGCATTAAAGATTGGAAATATCAATAATAAAAATGTACCTTACCAGTGCTATTTGTATTCCTTTCTTCAAGGCGTCCTCGACAGTGTCATGTACTCCAAGACCATTTGCCTGGATGCAGTGCAGAGCTGGGGGAAGCAATATGATGTCCACAATCTTTATGGATATTCCATGATCATAGCCACCAGGAAGTAAGGAATGCATCCTAACATCCTGCAGAGAGGTTTCAGAACTGTACATGACCTGTGTTTTCCAAAGCACCACGAGACTTGACTGCTAAAGGAATGAGATTCCTGGAAAATGCTTTGAGTCAATTTAGCCAAGGCAAAATCCACAGCCTGGAGCTTGTAGGGAAAGCCACAAATTGGTTGCCAGAGCTGTGCAAAGAGATTATTTCAAATTAATATCTTGAGCTTTGCTAAAACACACCTGCAAAGGAATCCCCATCCTTGGGACAAATAATCAGTGCAGATCAGTGGGAATCTGCTTCATTCAGAATTATCCATGCCTGAACTGCCTTTCCCCCTGTGTAATTCCAGTCTCATTCCTTTCCAGAGCCATCGAGACTGTGTTTCCAGGAAAGAGAAGCTTCCTCATCTCGAGGTCCACTTTTGCAGGATCAGGAAAGCACGGGGGACACTGGCTGGGGGACAACGCAGCCACGTGGGACCAGATGAGATGGGCAATCCCTGGAATGCTGGAGTTTAACCTCTTTGGAATTCCTTATGTAGGACATCAGCTCGTGCCATCCTTTCAAACCACAGAACAGATTATCTCACCAAGCACTCTAAATAACCACTTACAGTGGCACTCAAAATTAACCCTTTTTAGGAATCTTCTTTTCAATTATCAATTTTTGGTTTAGGCTGTTTGATTTTTGTGGCTGTGGTGACATAAAAGTGGGTAACAAACATTATCTTATATATCCCAATCTATCTCTTATTTTACTAATTTTTAAACACTAGTGAGGGATGTGAAACAATTCCTGATTTTCTTATGATTTCAAATTAGAGACATCCACTTAGAAGGGAAATAGCCAGAATCCTTTTTATGATTTAAATTTGAATGGCTTTGAAGCTTTTTTCTCACTCTATGCATATGATCATCAAACAGGAAGGTAACATTTGGAAGATGCAGAATGATGGGCAGTGTTAGTGAGGGTCAGTTTCATTTTTTGAACAGCATAGCTGGATTTGGGAGAGGAGAGTTACAAACGTGTTGTGCCTTTCCAGGTGCACTGCACATCCAACACATTCTGATTTTTAAATTTTTTTTTTTAAAGATTGGAGCAGATATTTGTGGCTTCAATGAAGACACCACAGAAGAACTTTGCAGACGATGGATGCAAGTGGGAGCATTTTACCCATTTTCCAGGAACCACAACTCTGAAGGTTTCATAGTAAGTTGCGCTTTCTGTTCAAAACTGCTTTGTGGTACACGACCACATTTCCTCTAATATCCCTTCCAATCCTTACTGTCACTGACCAGCTTGAAAACAGAACCTTGAGCTGTCTTTATGAAATTATAGATGAGAGAGGTTGGGTTTCATAAGGGTTAATTGAGAATTTCAGTTGTTTGGCAACAGTTTTATGAATTTTGGTTGCTCCTACCACCAAGGAACACCGAGGTCTGTGTGAGCCACCAGGCTGAGCCCTGGGAGCTCCTTGGCATGAACCTGAGTGCCAGGATGAACCCTGGAATAACCCTGATGGACAAGGAGGGATGGGCAGTACAAACAGCACCGAAGGACAGGACAGCAGGTCCCAGCACCAGAAAGGAGAACCCAGTGCAGAGCTGCCCCACGGAACCCCAGCCCCTCTGAAACAGCTTTTCACAGGTTTGGCTGAGTGTTTCTGAAAACTTGGACATAATAACAGTGGATATTTGTTTCCAGCATCAAGATCCAGCTGTGTTTGGAGCTGACTCCTTGCTGGTGAACAGCTCCAAGCATTACCTGAACATTCGCTACACGCTGCTGCCCTACCTGTACACGCTGCACTACAAAGCTCACACCCAGGGAGACACGGTCGTGAGGCCACTGCTGCACGAGTGAGTCTGGCAGTTTGATAACCAGGAGGAAAATCTGACATTTCATACTGTCAGGGCACATGATAAACCTCAGTCATGTGAAAATGCACATTGGGATACCTGTAGGTGGTTTCCCAATTGGTGAAACCTCGTTTTGGTGTAATCAGGAGGTGATTTTTATATGGCATCCTTTAGTCATGATTGTGGACAATCAGTACCCTGAAACCTTAGGGTTGCTGCTGATATAAATCACAAAAAAACCCCAATTTCTGCTCTATCCTTCACATTTATCCAGGTTCTACTCTGATGAAGTAACATGGGACATCGACAGGCAGTTCCTGTGGGGCCCTGGGCTGCTGATTTCCCCTGCTCTTGAGCCGGTAGGTTTGGCTGGCTTGGGATCCATCTGGTAACCATGGGCCATGTAGAGTCACCAGCTCCCTCTCCATTCATTTTCTCCCGTGAGAGAGCCCACAGCACATTTTTACCCCTGCTGAAACAGAGAATCTTGCAGTTGAATCCTCCTCCTGTTTTCCACTCTATGGAGTCAAGGGTATCTGGTTTGATATTCTGCTTTACCTCATCTTCACATCATCTCTGAATTTCCTTTGCAGTCAGCTTCTCTTGCTGCATTTCAGCGTCTTTGTGGTGCAACAAGAAAACAAAAAGGCTGTGGCTCGTTCTGTGGCAGAATCTTGTAAATAATGATTTTTCCTGCCAGCAACACATTTGCCATGGAGAAACAAAAAACATTTGTTAAAGACAGAAAGGGAAAGCGAGATTCTGAAAGGTGCCAGCCCAAAAATACATGGAAATAAAGAAGATAGAGAGATCCTCATGGATGGGATCTGGCTCACTGAGTTTGAAGCATTGTGGCTTTGGGTGGCTTTCAATGAGCTGCCACTTTGCAGAGCAGCAATTCAGATACACCTCAGCAGCTTTGCAGAAATCGTGCTTGGATTTCTCTTCCCCCTGTCTGGACACCATCCTGAACAGCAGGAAACAGCAAAGCATAGGAATATCCACGATTTTCTCACAGTCAACCTGGGCTTTATTGGAAAACCGAGTTTATCTAATTAAGTTGAAATATGAAAGTTGTTTCTTTATCCACTTCTAGGGTGTGGAGTCCACTAGTGTGTACTTTCCTGATGCAGAGTGGTATGACTATGACACGGTAAGGAAATGCAGGGGATATTATGGGATATCACACCATTTTCTAAATGGCAATGTGAGGAAATAGGATTGTCAGGCCTGCTTTGGGGACAGATACCTGAAGGAAAGACTTTGGGGTTCCTTGGGAGACAAGGGATGAAGGGTGGTGGGATAAGCACAGGAACTGGTGCCTCAGGAAAGGGCTCAGATTATGACATTAAATCAGAGTGATATGCAATTATTTTATTTTATGTGCCCAATAGCCCATAGATATTTATATAACTTAAGCTTTTTTTGGAAGGAGCAATTTGATGAAACTCAGGACTTAGGAAAACACTAACACCCAGCAGCAGGTAATACAAAATTCCTGTTCTCTTGTCAATCTCTGTCCATAAGGGTGAAGCAGTCTTTGTGAGAAAAGTATGGCAGAATATACCAACCCCAGCAGATAAAATGGGGCTGCACCTGAGAGGAGGATACATTTTCCCTACTCAGACACCAAGTACCACCACAGAGGCAAGGTAGGATCCCAAATGGAACACTTTTAACATTATTTCTTTTTCCTCATAATGGGGCTGAGGACTTCTAGGTTACAAATAAGAGCAGCCCATTGTATTTAGGATTTTCACCTTGAAATGTGGGAATAGCTGTGAGCCAAACCTCACTTCCACACCTTTAGTGATGAATTATTTGCATAGAAATTTGTAAACTCACCGGGTATTTTAATCCATTTGCATGAAAATGAAAGGATTAAACTTAATTAAGGCAACTCTCCATGGATTGTGACCCTGTTGGGTGTTTTACTCTTGCATGAGCATGGAGGGTGCACCAAGAATGTTTAGATGTTTGTTATACACATAAATCTCTCTTTCCACAGCCGCAAGAATCCAATGGGACTCATAATTGCCCTGGATACCAACAATGAAGCTTCTGGGGATTTGTTCTGGGATGATGGAGAATCTTCAGGTGAGCAGCCATCAACAGTGACATAAATATGGTTAACAAAGATCTAATACACTCACATTTCAATGTTCCTGCTGAAAAGAAGACATCGTAACACACTGCTGCTACCTGCTCATAAATCAAATGGTTTTCATCACTTTTAAGTAGAAAACTGTGACTTTTATTAATGTAAGATGAAGTCACGAGTTAAGTCGACACGAGTGAAGGAAAAAGACACAAGGCTCTACTTCAAGGTCAAACCTTTACAACTCTGAGGTCAAACCTCTGGTTTTCAGGGGAAATCTTTAGATTGTCAGGAGGTGATGGGGTTTTCTCATGGGATTTAGGCAAACCACTGCCCATTCCATCAATATTGGAAAACTTTACACATTCCACTGGTACAGCTCCTTTTTCTTTTGGCACATGCAATCATATCTCCCAGGAAAACTCCCAAGCCTCCGCTCTTTGGAATTTAGTGAAAGCTGGGGCTGCTTTTAAGAAACAGAGCAGTGATTCAGCTGATGATTGCTGCCATAAATCCAGCAGGCCTTGGGTGGCTGCTGTGCATGGGGGTGACAGCTCCACGTGCTCCTCCGCCCTGAAATAACAGAGCCATTACTGCCCTCGCTGCTGCTGCCAAACAAAGCAATAAAACATTTCATCATTTTATGGCCTGCCCAAAACTTACGGGTTGCAGTTTTACAGGGGAGCCACTTGCAATTTGCTTGTGATGGCAGGATTTGTCTTTTCGTACATGGAAAAAGAAAAGCCAGATTGACCACGCTTTGTATTTCTTTATCCTGGCCATGTATTATTTCCTCTCTTATGGTTCCATGGCATTTGATTTATCATTATTATTACCATCATCATCACCATTATTTTTTGCATGAATAATCCTTTTTTAGGTTGTGTTGAAGGATCAGCTTTGATCAAAACTTTTATATTTAAGACAAACTAAGAAGAAATAACAGTAGAATAAAAAAATCACTGCATTTTAGAAGAGCTGATTTCAATGAATTTTTGTGGGAAAAAATAGATCTCCTGGGAGACTGGCCAAAGGAAAAAGAAAAAGGGACATTTCAGTCCCCCAAAGAAACATCAGTAAATATTTGAGTTGCTTAGTGCAGCTTTGAATGCAGTCCTGATAATTAACAGTATATTGGTCTCTAGCAGTGGCACAGCCCTACTTTAATTTTATTCTTTTCTGCACTCCAAGTGTAACTTTTTTCTTTACCTTTTAGATACAATTGAGAACCAGGCCTACATTTACTATGAATTTAAAGTTTCCAACGTAAGTATTTGATTTTAAATGCTCTTATTTTCATTTCTGATTTTTATCCCGTATCTTTCAAGAGTGTTCTTTTATCTCCTTGTTCTCCTGTAAGATTTGCTGGAAAACAAAACATTTGCCAAAGCCAAGAGGAATCATGTTCAAAATACTCTCATTTAACTGGGATGAAATCTGTTGGGTTTTTTTTTTTCTCCTAGTTAATACAAATACCTAAATAACTCCCATTTCCCTCTACATAATAAACTCAGCAATATTTACTGAACAAGAGAACTCTAAAACATAAGGGACACTTAAAACAGAGGCAAAAAGGAGAATCATGGAGTGTTTGTGATTCTCAAAATAGTGACACTGTAAAAATACATATTTTTATACTGTGAAAATACAGCTGAATGTCTCCAAAGAGTGAGGGAGACCCACACCTTGCCTGAACCCTGAGAAACTACACCAGGGTTGAATTTTATTGTGTTATTTGAAGCTGAAAGTGCCTTTGCAGGGTTAATTGACATCAGGGTGGAGTCCTGATAGTGTTTCTATCCGATATTGACAGTAACTATCACAAAACAGGGATTGCAAACATCAGGGTAAGGTATTATTTGTACAATAATAACGACAATGATAATAATAACATTAATATCGGGTAAAGGTATTCATTCCTTTGCCGTGATGAAAGAGCATAAACCAAGTGAGAGAATGCAGAGGAACATGAGTGAAGCACAGGAAACAGTAATTGTTAAAACCATAATTAATCCAAGAATCATTTGTAGATAAGGCCACAGTGCTGCTGTTGGAGTTTGAAACCCCAGTAGCCAGACCACAACCCGCCTGCGACGACATCTGAATTAACAATTAACCTCAGTGTTCCCATGGGGGGCAATGAGGAAGCTCCACACACGTGTGACAGCCACGGGGGACTCCTCATCTAAAAATAATTCATGGCATGGAATAGGAAGTGGTGCTTTTAGATCAAGAGAAGTGAGAACCTTTGGTTGTTGGAACCCAGCGAGTTTATCTGGGGTTTATCTGCCCTGTTACAGACCTGCCCCAACCTTTCTTCATTTCCCAAGGAAAAAAAGCTGAAACACAGCCCTGAAGATTATTTTATACATGGTAGAAAGGCTTTATTGTGATAACAACAAGCAGAGCAATAATTAATATATGTGGGAAAAGATATTGGTTTATTTATGCTACAATGTAAAAATCTTCATAGAAAAAATTGTTAAATCATGAGCATTTTTGGCAGATTTTTAAAATAAGAATATGACCACTATATTATTTTTCAGAATGTTCTGCAATTGACTGCTACACACAGCAATTACGCTGATCCAAACAACCTGAAATTTGAGGAAATCAAGATATTGGGATTGTCCCAGGAAATAGGATCAATTTCTGTGTCTCAGAACAATGTTGTGCAAGATTATATCCCTGATATCACCTATGATCCTGTCACAAAGGTAAAGCAATAACAGGGAAATGGAAAGTAAACCTATTTAAAATTGCATTAACTTTATTTTATGTATTGCAAAGGACAGTACCCAGTGCCAATGTTGTTTCAATGAAATACAATGTGGATTTTATTACAGAATAAAAGCACAATTGCATTCAAGTCTGCTGCATGAAAGTGTATCTAAGTTATGCTCACAGTGCAGCAGACAGCTTATTTCATGTATTTATTCCTGTTTGCTTCCAAGGAAGCTGTGGAATTAACTCCATATTTTTAGAGTCTTAATTCTTCAGATTTTATCTGTAAAAATATCAGTTGTGTGTGTTTGTAAAAGTGAGACTGTATCAAATCTTACAAGATGGGATTTCTTGAATTTTCAATTTTTAAGTATATTATTCTTAAGGACCAGCACCTCTTCTGACTGAAGGAAAGCTGGATGGGATGTGACATTTAATAACTGTTTATTGTTTCGTGTTTATAAGGTTGCTGTTATAAAAGGACTTCAGCTTGAACTGGGAAGATCTTACACGATTGAATGGACTCTAACTATGAGTGTCAACGAAAGATTTGATTGTCATCCCAACGTTAATGCAACAAAAGAAACATGTGAACAGCTTGGCTGTTCCTGGGAAGTAAGCCATTATTTCTCTAAACTAATTAGACAAAAAAAAAAATCCAGAATAAAAGGTTTTCCTTTGTGGTTGTTACAGCATAAAAGTGATCTGGGAGATTTGTCAAGTTTAAATAAAATGGGTGCACAGGCCTCAGCTGGACCGTACTGATGGATTTTAGTCACCTCAGTAGCTGACAACCGTTTAAATTCTACCACATTGTATCAGCAGTTGAGGAAAAATGAGGTGTTTTTTGAAAGGTGAACAGAAATAATGTCAGAGTTATGAAAAAGCAGAAGAACATCTTCAGCTGACCCTTCTGCCTCAGTGGCACCGTGGCCTGCAAGGCTCAGCCCCTTTTGTCACCTTCATGGTCACTCAGGGACATTTAAAGCCAAATTAACTCCTCTGGATCTCAGTTTGAGAAGAAATCCTTGAGTTCCACAAAAATCTTGATTAATTTCTTAATGTGTTTATGTCTACATCAAGGAGCTACTTCCAAACCTGCATCTCCAACATGAAGTTCTTTAACACATGGTTTTATCTATTAATATTATTTATTATTAATAAACATATGGGAGCAACATGGCCTGGTGGGGTTGAACTTCAGAGGGTGCCTCCAAATAAATGATTGCCTCTTCTTCTAAATCTAAAATGCCCATTTTGGGCCTTTCCTATAGGAATGAAATCCAAAATTCCGTGCTGGCTGCTCCTGCACCAGCACCTGCTGAAGAAGTTGATGAATTGCTCTGGTTCTGTTACACTACTAAAATAATTTTTTGCAATTTTGGACATTTGGAAATGTCAGGAGATCTCAGATGAGTAGGATGTGATTTTCACTGGATATATTAAGGATGATTTATGTGAATAAAGCCAGTGAAAGATCTGCTCTGATGCTGCCTGAGTATGAAATGGGGTTTAGGGCACATCTGCTTGAAGACAGCCAGAGAGCAATGGGATTAAAAGGGACGAAGCTCTAGGAATTCCCACAAGCCAAGATTAAACCATGTTGAGGGATTGATCTGATCACAGAGATGGGGAAATTAAATCCATCTTCATTGCAGGAGGATTCAGTTTCCTGACTGAACTATTTGTACAGCCTTCACTGGATGGCTTTATTACACCTGAGTCAGTGTAGAGATTATTCTGTATAATTTCTTTATTCGGGATTCCATTCATTTTCCCCCCAAAATTCTACATTCAACACAGATCTGATAAAAACAGGATTTCATGCTAATACCTAATAAAAAACCCAGTTGACTCTCTAACCTGAAACTCCTTTATGTTTGCACCAGGAGACAGAAAATCTAGATGTTCCTTCCTGCTACTACAGCTCCAGCAATCCTTACTTCATAGAGAACATTGATTATTCCTCCACTGGCATCGTGGCCACCCTTGGCTTGGACAACACCAAGGTCAGAGCTAACGAGCCTTACACCACCCCAATCAGCACCCTGCGCCTGGAGGTGAAATATCATCTCAACAACATGCTGCAGTTTAAGGTAATGCCATCCCAGAATTCCCCAAATGTTTTATTTATGGAAATTCAAAGGGCTTTTTATGGCCAAATTTATATTTCGCAGACAGAAGCAGCCTTGTGTAAATGTGTTTCTCCTTCTAACCAATTATTATTGCTCTTAGCTTGCATCTTTTTTTCCATCCTAGAATCCTAGCACTCAATTTTACAAAGAAATTACATGAATCAAAGGTATAATGTCAGTGTATGTATGCAATGTCAACCAGGAGCTTTGAAACTGAAAGTATTTTGTTAATATGCAGGTAAATTTATCTCATGACTCTACAGTTTATTTTTACATCCACCATTGTGCTTCTATTCTAAAATTGTCCACACACTGTTGTTTAACTGTAATTTATTGCCATGTGTTTAATAATATTGAGCTAAGTGGTCAGACATCAAAAACTAACTTCTATCAGCTTTCCAAATAAAGAAAACCTGAAAAAGAATCCTAAAAGCTGAGTAAAAGATGAACTAGAAAATTATTTACCACACTTGCAAAGTATATACACCTATATTTTAAATATAAGCACACACTTTAAATTCATGTGGATAATTAGAGGAGCCATTCTTGATCCAAAAAAAAACTTTAAGGTTCCTTGGTTGGGATTCTTTTCCAACAAAACCCTGTGGAAGAACTGGTTCAAGAATACGCGTTTGAAAGAAAATACCCCCCACAGCGAGTGTTTGGCAATTTGTATCAGATTCAGGTTTCAAACAACTGACTTGTTTAAATGAACTGACTCTTGTTTCCAGATCTACGATTACCAAAACGCGCGGTACGAGGTGCCAGTGCCCCTGAACCTGCCCAGCTCCCCCTCCAGCTCCAGCCAGGACCGGCTCTACGACGTCTCGGTGCAGACCAAACCCTTTGGCATCCAGGTCCGCCGCAGGAGCACGGGGACAGTCATGTGAGCCACTGCCACTTTTTGTCACTTTGTCACACGTTTTTTGGCAGCTGTTTTCACACCGCGCCTCCTCTCTGTGCACATGCTGGAGTGAACACTGGCGGCTCTGAAGGATGGTCCTTGTGTGCTGCCCCAGTTTCTGGGAGGCAAAATGATCTTCTAGAGTTCCTAAAATACTCCTTAGGTGACCACAGCACTGCTCATTAAGGATTGGACATTTGGGTCAGTTTTGGGGAATGGTTAGGGAAAAAAATAGAAAGAAGTAGTGTCCCAACTAATTTGAGATAACACCACAGATGAGTCTGGCAGGAGCTTCGTTTTTCCTTGATTAAGTCAGAGTTAGAAAACAGAGAACAGTTAAGTGTGTTATGTTTTTATACAAAAAACCAATTTTAGTTAATTTTTTTAAGTACTCAAAACTTAATTGCGAGTTGAGTTCCCTTTTGCCAACCAGAATAGTAATTCAACCTGCAACTGAAGCTCCTGGAACAATGAAATTCTCTCGCAGAGCCCACGAGGCCGCAGTTTGATTTCTAACTGGAAAGATGCTGATTTATAAGAAGTGTGACCTGTGAATGCAATTTCAGTGTAATCTGCACAGAAAGTTCAATGAACCGTAAAAAGCACTTTGTTTACTACATTCCATGTGGATCCAGTGCTCGGTCTGGGAGGAAAATAGGATTGCAGTGTCCTGAAATGCATTTTCTCACTAAACTGGCAAAATACAACTTGCAGTGCATGATGCCTGTGTGTTGTTCCTCTCTGAAAGACACAGAGGACTCGGTGTCCCTAAACTCTGCAGCAATTCTCAGACACCCTCATTTCATGTCCTTTCAGTTTCCTTGATAACCACAATGGGTTTAGTCCACTTTTCCTGAAGAGTGAGATTTCCAGAGAAAAAGAGTGTCTCAAAAAGGAAATATCTGCCAGAAACGCAGCCCTGAGGATTATATTCTAATTTTCCTTCTCCTCTTCCCACTTCAGCTGGAATTCAGCCCTGCCCACCTTCACCTTTAGTGACATGTTCATTCAGATTTCCACCCGCTTGGCATCCCAGTACATCTATGGGTTTGGAGAAACTGAGCACCCCACCTTCCGACACAACATGAGCTGGCACACCTGGGGAATGTTCACCAGGGACCAGCCTCCAACTGTAAGTAGGCAAAGAAGAAGAAAATGTGATTTTTGAACCAATGAGTGCAGAACTGTTCAGCATGACTTTAAAATCCAGTGGATGTCTGCTGCTACTGGGCATTGGCTCTCCATTTTATCATAGCTTACAATTTAGATGGTGTCTCCATGGCAAAGGTCTTCTGTAAACCCATTATTTGTGACCTGAAAGAGCAATGTGAGGAGCTCAGGCCTTCAGTCAGATATTGGAAGGTGACAGATGGCTTAGGAGTAACAGCACGTTCCTCCTTTTTTTATTCTTCTCTCCTCATTGTTTTGAAAATTAGACATGAGTCAGAACGATTCCTGTTGCTTGGGGATTAATTTAGTACTTACACAGGTAAAGCAGAAATCTTATCTCTGTTTATTTGTCTTATTTCCTACAAGATAGCAAATTTCCAATTATCAGGGATTGGCCAATGAAATAGCAGCAGTTAATTATAGCTCTGACTTCCAGTTCAGGCTGGAACACAATTTGAGAAAATTAAATATAATGTCACCAGCACCTCCTGAGCATGCAGACATCTGGTTCTTTTGCAAAGAAGGGAAAGTTTTGTCCTGAGGAAGCACCTTCTCATTAGTGAAATTTAAGTGCAGCAATACCTTTGCTTTCCTTCCTGCCTGAGCAGTCTGGACAAGCCTCACAAATTGTGAAGTTCAAAGTGACCTTCAGCAGGTCTGTTTTGTGGTTAGGTTTAGGTGTATAAATTTAAAGTTTATTTGCTATGTTTGGCAATTGTCTCATCTTTTATTTAATTTATTGCTAAATGTTAATAACCAAATGTTTGCAATGTTTCCCCAGTAAAATGCATTTTATTTTATTTTCAGTACAAGTTGAATTCCTATGGTTTTCAGCCATTTTATATGGGTCTTGAAGACGATAGCAATGCCCACGGAGTTCTCTTGCTTAACAGCAATGCAATGGGTAAGAAAATCTTCACTTTATCTCAAAAAATCATGGAATGCTCTGGGATGGAAGGGGCATTAAAGCTCATCCTGTTCCACCCCCCTTCCAGCCTTCCACTGTCCCAGGCTGCTTCAAACCACATTCAGCCTGGCCGTGGACACTTTCAGGGACACTCTCAGGGCCTCGCTGCCCTGACAGGGAACAATTCCTTCCCAATATCCCACCTAAGCCTCCTCTCTGTCAGTTTGAAGCCAGTCCCCCTTGTCCTGTCCCTCCAAACCTTTGTATATCGTCTCTCTCCATCCTCCCCCGTGTGCTCCATTCTTACAGTCAGCATTTTGCACTGGTGGCAAATCCAGGCATCCTTTTCTCACTTCCTTCCCTCCACTTCCAGATGTGACTTTCCAGCCCACCCCTGCCCTGACCTACCGCACCATCGGAGGAATCCTCGACTTCTACATGGTCCTGGGCCCGACCCCCGAACTCGTGGTTCAGGAATACACCGAAGTAGGAGCCTGACCGCTGCTGGGCTTTGCTGGGTTGGGTTGCTCTCTCCTGCCCTCCTCACCACCAGCATCCTTTCTTCATTTCAGCTGATTGGGCGCCCAGTCATGCCAGCCTACTGGTCCCTGGGATTCCAGCTGTGCCGCTACGGATACGCCAACGACTCGGAGGTGGCGCAGCTGGTGGAGGAAATGAAGGAGGCTCAGATCCCCTACGTACGTTGGCAGCAAACAACATTTGGGCTTCTGGCCCCGTAGCACTGACTAAATCCATTTAAACACTAAAGCAGTAACCAACCAATAAAACCCCAGAGCAGGTTTTGTGCCGCGGACTCTGGGCTGTGTTAAAAGCTGCTTGATTTTCTTTATTATTCACACCAAAGAATGGCAGGAAGGAGCAGTGATTAAGAAAAACCAGCAGGGAGAAAAATGAAGCAGCGTAATTTCATTGCCCTAATGCTCTGTGTCAAGTCATCTGTGATTTGGTTGTTGGGATAGTAGGAATAGCATCTAGACCTAACAAAATTATATTATAAATTGAATATGGATTCATTTTAAATATAATAATATCAATGTTTCAATAGAGAACAACTACTGCCATTGCTTCCTTATAGCTGTTGAAATATAGGTGCAGTTTCTGTGTACTTATGTATGGACAAATCCATTTTTTCTGTATTTTGTATCAATTTTTCCCCTCAGTTTAGATGCAGCAGTGAAAGGTTTATTTTGGTTTGGACCTGCTCATAGACTGTGTAATATTCATTTAACAACTTCAGCCTGAAGTTACCACTGCTTCCAATTTTACACATCCGAAGTTCCATTGGCCAATTTTCAATATTTGGCAAAAAAAGTGGAGAAATTAATTAAAAATTTTTTTTTAATTTTTTTTTTTTTTAACTGCAGGATGTCCAATATGTAGATATTGACTACATGGAAAGGAACCTGGACTTCACCCTTTCCCCACGTTTTGCTGGACTTCCAGCTCTGATCAACAAAATCAAATCAGAAGGAATGAGATTTATCATTATCCTGGTCAGTGTGGAATATTGCTATTAAATTCCAATATAGCATCACAGGATGGAGAATATATTCAATGTGACTTTTGAGCATAAGGGTAAAAATGTTCCTAATTGTAGGATCCAGCCATTTCTGGGAACGAAACTGATTATCCTGCCTTCACCAGAGGTGTGGCCGATGATATCTTCGTACAATGGCCTGATACCAAAGAAATTTTATACTCCAAGGTATTGTCCAGGGATTAGTATTCAAACCTGCGTGTTGTTGATGCTCAGTTTTGTATTTAGTGTGGTTTATTTTAAATATCCTTTGTCCTATTAGGTCTGGTCGTTTCTTCCCAATGTCCAAATCAACGAGTCACTGCCTCATGAAGACCAAGTAGAGGTAAATACTGACATGGTTTGATTTTGGACTCAAATATAGATATTAACTAATTAAAATAGCAGCAAAATCATTGATAAATCTCATGGCGGGAATAAGTTGCAGAAACTGGTTAAGCCTCCATAAAAGCCAAAAAATTTAGTGAGCAAGCAATTATTTTTTGTCTTTTTTTTTCTAATTCCAGAATTTTAACTATGGAATACTATCAGTCCCCTTATCTGTCTTGTTTTCCTTCTGTTTTTCCAGAACTACGTATCACACTGTGCTTTCCCAGACTTCTTCCGCAATTCCACAGTGGAGTGGTACAAGAGGGAAATCCTGGAGGTCTACGACAATCCTGACCCCTCAAAAAGCCTCAAGTTTGATGGCCTATGGACTGTAAGTGTGGAAATGCATCTGATTTCT
Source organism: Irena cyanogastra (assembly GCA_013397155.1). NCBI lineage: Eukaryota > Metazoa > Chordata > Aves > Passeriformes > Irenidae > Irena > Irena cyanogastra. Next base: position 26,364 of record VWZV01014307.1, read on the forward strand.
GGATTGTTTTTCTCTGCCTGACAGTGGTGGAGAGGGCCCCAATTCCTAATTCCCAGTGTCTGCACTGCTCTGGCAGAAGTATCTCGTGTTAAATTTCCATCAAGGAAATGTTGGACTTGACTATCTTGGAGGTTGTTCCCTTGAAACAAAGAATTGCTGAATCACAGAATTGTCTAGGTTGGAAGAGATCTTAAAAATCTATTCCCACTCCCTGCCATGGGCAGGGACACCTTCCACTGACCCAGGTTGCTCCAAGCCCTGTCCAGCCTGGCCTTGGACACTGCCAGGGATCCAGGAGCAGTCACAGCTGCTCTGGGAATCTGTACCAGGGCCTGCCCAGCCTCACTGAGAAAAATTCCTTCCCAATACCCCATCTAATCTTGCCCTCCTTCAGCTCAAGGCCATCCCCCTTTCCTGTCACTCCATGCCCTCGATCAAAGTCCTTTTCCTGCCTTTTTTACCCCTTTCTGGAACATGGGATGCAGCTGCAGGGGCTCCTGAGGAACCCCTGCTGCTGTGTAATTCAGAATTTATGGTGTTCTGTAGCAAACTCAGGGGTTTTGCTCTGTGCTTTTAGGACATGAATGAACCAGCAGCTTTTATGAATGGTGCCATGGGTGGCTGTAGGAACGAGCTCCTAAACAATCCCCCCTACATGCCTCGTAAGTCTGATTCCTCTTTGAAAGAGTTTTTGGTTTTTCCGGTTCTTACATAAATTCTTATCTGGTATATGGGGCATAAAGATCAAAATAAAGATGGGTTTATAACCCTCACTGAACGTGGCCCTTTATTCCTGAGATTATGGGCACACTGCAAACCCAGATATTTCAGCAGGAGCTGTGCAGCACTTTGTAAAAATAAAGTTCTTTCCAGCTCCTCGCTGCATACGGATTTTGATCCCTATTTTGTGTCTAAGTGCTTTGCTTGAGGCATGGCAGAGAATTGAGCTCTCTGTTTTGCACTTTTCTCAGATGAATAATGCAATTAATTAAATATTTAGAAAATATCCAAGTGTCTCCTCTCATTACCATTTATGTGAGCAGTCAAATGCTTGAAATGCTTTGCTTTCTTTGCTCCGCTTTCCTGAAGTAGTGGTGTAAAGTAGTACTAATTAGGAATTATTTATTAATGGTTTATTAGCATACTCTCACTGCTTACTGTTGTATTCAGGTTTCATGAGCGGTTTCTCAGGGATTTCCAGGAAATTAATATTCAGACATAGATCATACCCCCACCACACCCGTTTTTCTGTTTATGTGATTAGTGTGGCAGTGTTCAAAATGATTTGAAATATTTTCTGATACACTCTGCTTATTCTTTGAGCCTCTGTAACTGAGCTACTAAAACATTCACAGACTCAGATATCTGCATAGGAATATTGGAAATGTTCCACTTTTGAAATGCTATTTTTACAATTATAAATAAATGACAGCATAAAGAGACCGAATGCCTAACAGATTATGAAAACTAAGAAAAAGTAACTCAAACGATTAATACATGATTATTAATAATAACAAATTTATTTCTTCCCTTTCCACAAGATTTGGGATACAGGTCAGTAGGATTAATCCACAAAACTCCATGCATGGAAGGTCTCCACTACCTCCCAGACGGGACCCCAGCCAGGCACTACGATGTCCACAGCCTCTACGGATGGTCCCAAGCCAGACCCAGCCTGGAGTAAGTGCTTTGTATGTTCCATGCAGCCTCCAGGATATGTTCTGATGCCTGAAGGAGCTGGGACAGAGGCTAGAGGGAGTTAAGAGGATTAAATTGGATATTTATTGAAGTGCCTTCAAAAGGCACACCCTGGCACTACCAGAGCCACAGTTGCGGCTCTGCCCAGATGGCTCCAAAATGGAAGTAAAAGAGGGTTTGGTCACAAGATCTCTCTTATAAGTTTTAGTCCATTTTCATATAGGAGTTAACTATCCAATTAATAGCTTCAAATGATAAAGTTTCATCCCCCTTGCTTGCTTGCCTGCCCTCCTCTTTTCACACGGTTTATGCTTTGGGCCTGAAGTTTGAGGAGACTGTCCTTGAGTCTCCAACTAGAACAGGATTGTTTTGTCTCCACCACCCTGTGAACAGATCCTAGTAACACTTAATATAAAGCTGCACACCAAAGCAGAACAGAAAAACTTAGAACCTAAGGTAACATTCCAAATGGATATTCCATGTCCACGTTCCTATGGCCAGAACTTCCATTGGTTAATTTAAGATGTCTGAGTGATGTTCATCTTCACTCTGACCAATCTGGTTTTTCAATCCAGCTCCAAGAGGAGTTGGATGCTCCAAGGGCTGGGCAGCTGCTGGAGTTATTCCAGTCAGGGATCTCCCCTGTGGTGCAGGAAGGTGGTGGGAGCAGAGCTGCAGGAGAAGAGGAGGGGGGGTCTCTGCAGGGCTGAGCTGAGGCTGGGCTTCCATGGTTCCACTGCAATAAATCCCTTCTGCACGTAATTACTGTAATTAAAACATCACATACTCATTGCTTCTGGCTGCTGCTGGGCTTGCCTGGTTCACTCTGGTTTTCCTCCCACTTCACATGCAGCCAGGGAGAATGAAGACAGCATTGCAATCGTGTGAATTTCGGAAGGGCTCGATTATGTTCTCTAAAAGGAAGTGAAAAGGGGGAATAGTGACTTTTAAAATGCAAAGTGTGAGCACACAGCTTTGCTTTGAAGCATTTCCTTTCCCAGCTCCAAGGCCAATGTCATTATCTGTCCCTCTGAATTGTCCCCAGCCTGCTTTAGATAACGCAGATCCAGTGATAACAGAGCTGGGCTCTTCCATTTACAATTCAGCCAGAGAGCAAGGAGCAGATTTTCTGGACAGGTCTCAACGACCTTAAAGCCCTTGGTGCCTTTGATATTCTCCTAAAGAGAGGAAATATCAGGGCTGTTTGGGTTTGTCAGAGGATGCTCCATTGGCAGCATGCCAGTGCAGCCCTGCCAGGCAAGGCAGGGGTGAAATTGCTGACAGGACAGGAGGGAATGTCTGATCCCTGTGCTGCCAGCCCAGTCTGGTGGGATTTGGGCATCACAAAATCGGGTGGGTTGGGCCCTGGCTGAGCTCCAGGTGCTCTCCAAAGCCCCTGCAACTCTCCCCTCCTCAGCTGGGGAGAGAAAGTATAAATTAAGATTCATGGATTGAGATAAGGACAAGGAGAGACCGCTCACCAATCACTGTCACCAGCAAAACAGCTCAGTTGTGGAAATCAGTTTAATTTACAATCAAATCAGAGGAAATAATGGCAATTAAAACCAAATCTTAATTCCCCCAAGTCTTCACTTTTTTCCTGATTCATTCCTTATTTTCTGCCTGCTCCCCAGCAGAGGCAGAGGGAACCCAGAGCAGGGCTTGCAGCTGGTCCCTCACACTCTGTCTCTGCTGCTCTTTCCTCCCCCCTCTCTTCCCCTCCTCCTCTCCCCAGGGCTCCACAACTTCATGCCAGGATCCAGCTCCAGCACAGGCATCCCAAGGGATCACACCTCCCTTTTGCCATCTCCCTGCTCAGGTGTTTGCTCCTCCAGGGGCTGCAGGTGGATCTGTGCTCCCTCTGTGCTGCAGGGAAACCCCGGCTCCAGAGCCTGGAGCATCTCCTGACCCTTCTGCACTGACCTGGGCGTCTGCAGGGCTGCTGCTCCCACACATCCTCACCCCTCTCTCCAGCTCCAGCTGCTGCTGGGAGCTACATTTTCCCTTTCTTATCCCTGCTATCCCAAAGTCACTCAGTGCTGCTGATGGGCTCAGCCAGGGCCAGGCTCCTCTTGGCTCCATCAGAAACCAGGAAGCTCCAGAAGTTTCTCACTGGAGCCACCCCTGCCAAAACCTTGCTGTGCAAACCCAGTGGAGTAGACAAGAATTTGACAGGAAAAGGAATATTGCCATAGTTTCTGTGTTTTAAGTATGAACTGAAATATTCTCCTCTCTTTTGCGAGGCACTGCAACAGAAATCACTAACATAAATCTCACAGCTCACACAGATAGTCTCACACTGGAAATTTATAGCAAATGTTATCTACAAATATACATATACACATATATTTCAGTCCCAAATTTATTTTTTGGCAGTAACTGAAGGGGTACTTGTGAAACTGAAGAAATGTAATAATTTATTTTGATACTAAACCATCCAAACAGAAAGATTATTTGCACACAAAACTCACAGAAGACTGTAACTGGAAAGTGAACATCAGTATTTTATGTAACCTGGTGTCATTTCAGTCCTCCATCCATTAGACACAGGAACTTTGGGATATTGCCTCGATGCTGTTCTTTTGTAATGAGGTTTTTGCATGGCCAGAGCCCTTATTAGTGACTACAGGAACTGTTTGAGGTAAACGCAGCCTTTGTGACCTGAATAATTGTTTTTCATGGACAGAGCTGCAGGCCTGAGCCTCCAGCCACAGAACACTCAGGTCCTGCTCATCCCTGAGCACTTTTTCATGTGCCAATTTCACTTTTGAAATTTTAGCTGCCACTTCCAAACATTATTGGCACAGGGAAAGCAAGAAGAGAACTAAAGTGTTGGACAATATGCTACAAAGGAATATAGGATCCTAGAAAAGTTACTGTTTGTCTTGGAGGAAATAATTGTGGCACATTAAGTGTGGTTAATTGCTGAGGTAATTTAAGTGACTTGTGTATCTTTGCTGTAATTATGGTGTCACTAAAGCTGCAAATCCTACAGAAAAATAAGCAAATAGTGTCTTATTGAAGCAGCAGTTTAGGCAATTATGGGGCTCTGACACTGGAGAGCAGTGGGATTTAATCAGGGTGATTTTTTGACTAATATTCATGTTGGTATCCTGTCACCTTGGTCTGTTGGAAGGGACTACAAATCCCTGACTCTTTTTATTATTTCATCACCTTTTAGTCAACTACGCTTATCCTGAGAGGTCCAATATTCCTGCTACCTCTGTTTTCACTCTTTTGAGCCTTTTGGTTTGATTATTGCTAAATTATTTCCAACTGTTGCCTCAAGTTTTTGGATACTTTAAGGAAGGAATGATGTGGCCTCACACACATTGTGCAGCTCTTAGAAAACAGGCTTAGAAAAGTTTTGCTACATCCCCATTTTCCCACAGAGGAGTTAGCCTGAGCTGGAAAACTCCCTTTCAATCCCCCATGCTTGCCAGTTCTCTTTGCAGCTGCGGGTTGGCCAGCTTTGCTGGGATTGTGTCTGGATCACCCAGAGCTGCCATAAAACCACGAATGGACTGGGTGTATGTGATGCAGCCCTTCACCAGGACACCACAAACCCTCGTATCTCTTCTCAGAGGCTCTTGTGCAGTAAATTCTCACACTGTGTTTCTCCTGTAACCTGTTCTGTGCCTGCTCCCAACTCAGGGCTCTGCACGGTGCCACCAAGGAGCGCGGGATCATCATCAGCCGCTCCACCTACCCCAGCAGCGGCAGATGGGTGGGACACTGGCTGGGGGACAACAAGGCAGCCTGGGACCAGCTGCACAAATCCATCATTGGTACGTGCCAGCAAAAGGGTTTGCCCGCCTGGGATCACCGAATCACGGGGTGGTTTGGGTTGGGAGGGACTTCAAGCCCCAAATCCAGCTCCAGCCCTGCCGTGGCAGGGACAGCTTCCACACGCTGGGCTCCTCCAAGCATTATCCAGCCTGGCTTTGCTTCTCCCTCACCTCCTGGCTTTTTGTGTTCCTGTGATTTTCAGCTGAAAAAAACCCATTCAGCAACCAGATTTGTGGTCAATTCCTTGTTTACTTCTTCTTCTTCTTACTTCCTTCTGTACCAGGTGCTGGGAACTCCTTCAGTTCCCCTGGGACCAGACCCCTCACTCATTATTTTGTCCTGCCACTCATTTCTTTTTTCTTTGCTCCTGTCCCCCCACATCCCAGCTCCTTCTGTAGCAGGAAAACACGACACATTAGAGAAATCAGGGGCCTGTATTTGGTTTTTTCTCTTCTGATTCAGTAGTGTAATAAACATTGTCTATGCAACCATAAAGTAAAAAAACCCAGTGAGTAACTCCAATTTATTTCTCTTTTCAGGCATGATGGAGTTCAGTCTCTTTGGAATATCTTATGTAAGCTAATGAGTTATTAACTTATATTTAATTACTGTGATGCTGTACACGATAATACAGTTTTCCATTTGGGTTATTCTGAAAATTTCAGACAGGAGCTGATATCTGTGGCTTCTTCAACAACTCTGAGTATGAGCTGTGTGTCCGCTGGATGGAGCTGGGTTCCTTTTACCCATATTCAAGGAATCACAACGAGAAAGGAACAAGGGTGAGTTGAAATTTTTAGACAGTTCTTAGCAGCTGGGCCTTTGCAAACACACAGGCAAAACCAGCCAGAACAATGCACAATTGCCCTGGCTCAAAAAAAAAAAAAACAAAACCAAACATTCCAAGTAAAATTGAGAAAAACAGAAAAATTTCGGCTCTTTATCAAATGAAAATTGTCATTATTTCTATGCTGGCTCTGCTGTGAGCCTCCCCCTCACCTGGGAGGCTTTGGACACTTGAAGGAAGCCTGTTCTAACTTTGCTTGCACTGAATCAAACTCTACACATTTCTCCCTCTGTGCATTTGGATTTCAGTGAGCTCCAGCAGGGCTAAAATGGAGATTTTATGGCAAAGACACTTCAAGAAACAGAACTGACCTCGCTGCTCTCAGCCCTAATTGCCCATAATTATACAGCAGATGAGAAAATGGGGCAGTGTAATAAGATGCTGGAGTGAGACTGAGGAATTTCTGTGCTCTGCATGTTTGCCACCATCAGATATTGCATTTGTGCTGAAAGGAAAGGGAAATAATTGCCTAAATGTAGGCTAAGAATTGGAGTGGAGAAAGCTGTAAAACAAGATAACTGGGAAAATGGAAAAAAGGGAAACAGCACTTGTGGTCCAGGGCAAGCTTGAGGTCTGGCAGAGTGGAGCTATTTAGATGGCAAATATCTAATGGATTAAAGTCTCCTTTTCAAAGGTGGCTGCTTTATCTCGCAGCACACACCTTCCACAGGCCCTGAAAGGCTTCAAAATGCAGATTCAGGGTTATCGTGGTGCTTCCAGTCCTCCCCAGTTGGCCAAGGTATTGTTGCAGACATTTAATAGAGACTTGAGGCTCTCCTGCCACCAGCCCTTGGTGCCTTGGGCTCCTGCTGTGAGCAGAGAGCTGCTGGATGATGTGCCCTGGGACGTGTCACACCTTGGGGACACTTTGCATTAAACATTTTTACTGTTTCCCCTGGGCTTTTATCAGCTTTCCTCTTTCTAGTTCTCCTCCTGGGGCTGACAGTGACAGCCACAGTTTTTCACTTGCTCCTGAGGTGAAGAATGAATAAACAAAGATGCTCTGCTTCAGAGGAGAAATTTCCTTGGCTTGTTTTGCTACGCGGATTTGGTTTTTTTTGCTTTCTCACACAGTCCAAGCCAGCTTCTCTAACAACACTCTCTTCTCTTTCAGAGGCAAGATCCTGCTTCCTGGGGTCCGGAGTTTGCAGAGATTTCCAGGAATGTGCTGAGCATAAGATACACCCTGTTGCCTTATCTCTACACCTTGCTGCACGACGCCCATGCCTACGGCAGCACTGTGGTCCGCCCCGTTCTCCACGAGTAAGTGCAATTCCCCTGCTCCCCTCACCAGGCATTCCCATTAAAACTCCTCTACTTGTGACCCCCTAACAACAGAGTTCTCTCCATGTTACAGCATTTCCCCCTTCAATTGAAAAAAAAACAAGTCTGGGCTGGGAAAATTGAGTTTTTTGCATGTGATGATTTGCTTTTTTCAAAGAAACTCAGAAAACGGTGGCTGAAATTAAAAAGCCCATCCCAGTCTGTCCAATATTTTATTATTGTAAATAATAAGCATAAAATCTTCAGAGTTTTGCTGTCACCATGTACTGAAAAGCAAAAGCAAAGCAAAGGACCAAAACTCCTAAAGCTAAGCACTAACATTTCTCTAGCGAGCATCACATCAGGATCATTGTGCAACCACTAATTGATCTCTGAGTTATTAACAGCACTAACGAGGAAATAGGTAATAGAAAGAATAGGTGAAATTCCTGACAGAAGGGGCTTCAAGGAGGAACTCTCGGGAAAGTTCAGCTCTGGCTGTCTCGCTCTGACAGGTTTGTGGGAGACAGGAACACGTGGGATGTCGACGAGCAGTTCCTCTGGGGTCCTGCCCTGCTCATCAGCCCTGTGATGAAACTGGTGAGCTTGTCAGCATTTCCTACTGAAGTCAGTTAAATTAAGCCTCACTTTTGATTTGAGGTGCCTAAAACTTGTGTGTTTAATTGCAGAATGACCGGAGTGTGATTGCTTATTTCCCCGACGCCCGCTGGTATGATTACCACACAGTAAGTCATCCTAAAAAAATTGTATTTTAAAACTTGTATTTTCTGTCTTTTCACAGTGCCGAGCGTGGCAGGGAGGTGGGAACACTCTCCTGCCTAATTTGCATTAAATATAAGTTCTTAGAAACACAAAATCTACTCAGCTGATTAAAGAAATAATAAAAATCCTTGATTCCTTTATAATAAAGTATAATAACATGACCCGAGTTATGATAAATGAAAAGGTGAACTAATACCTTTAATTTAGAGTTCTTTTCACTTTTTGTAACCCTCAAATGATACACAGAAGGTTTTTGTAATGGAATGCTGTAATAAAGAAAGAAAAAAACAGGTTTAGCTGCATAATTTTTCCTGGAAAATAATAAAAGATTTGGAAATAGGAAGAGCAGGATCAAAACTCCCTTTGTTAATCACAGGTTTGTGTTTCACCTGCTTGGCCCCTTTGGTTCAGCTGCCATCACCCACGGTCAGGCCAGGCTTTTGCAGAGCCAAAATTTCAGGGTTTCTCTTATTTATAGTTACTCCTACAGTAACAACTCCTAATTAACCTGTCTAGAGCAATATTATCATTTTGTTCTGAAGGAAAACCCTGTAAAAATTCTCTTTTTTTTGTACATAGGATACAGATACCGGCTTTAGGGGACAATTCCAAAATCTCTCAGCTCCTTTGGAGCACATCAACCTGCACATCCGAGGTGGATACATCCTGCCTTGGCAGAGACCTGCTAACACAACTGCTTACAGGTAGGAAGAAGTGAAAATTTTCAATTGAATTTGGCTTTTCTAATGTGGGGGTGCTTTTTTTGTTTTTGTTGTTTTTTCCTAATGGTCTTTGGTAGTATGGGGTGGGAAGAAGGCTGTGGGAGGTCACTTGGGTGGTATACAAGTTTTCTGGAAAGAAGTGACCATTTGGGGAATATGGGATGTGATTAGCTGAGGCAGTGGAGAGAAAATTGTGTTTTCCACAGCCGGAGAAACCCGATGGGACTCACGGTGGCCCTGGATGATGACCTGCTGGCAGAGGGACACCTTTACTGGGACGATGGCGTTCGCATCGGTACGTCAGGCCTCCTTCCCTTCCTCAAACCCCTTCTTTTTTGTTTTATTTTGCTGTGAGAATGGTTGGATATTGCCAAGTGAGGCTCCATCCCTGGAGATATTCAAAGCCCAAATCCAAGCAGACAAAACCAAACCCAAGGACGTGAATTGAGAGATGGAGCAAACCCTGGGGTGTCCAAGGAGGAGCAGAGGGAAGGGATGGCCTTGTGCCAAAGCCACCCTGGTTCTGGGGGACAGATCTGGACTCACCTTCAGAGGCAAAACTGAAATTAAACCTACAGACCAACACTGCAGAAATGTGATTCTTCCTGACTGAAGCCACACAAGGCTGTGATTTACAGAATTCACGTGTTGTATAAATGAAATCATGCCCTGGGCCTGGCAGATAACAAAGATTCCTCCTCAAACCTGTGGGAACCATAACCACAGATGGTGTGAGAGCTCTCACTCATTTCCTCAACATGGCTACATTTAAATTGCACAACTTCTCTTTATTTACATATAAATATATCCCTTGTATTTGCAAGCTGTCTATGGACACAATCCTTGAGAAGAAATTTTGATAATAAGTTAAATAAGGTGGCTAGCAAAGACATTTTATTCAATTTCTTTCATTCTTTCTTTTTTACAGATGCATATGAAGATGGTGTTTACCTGCTGACATCATTTACTGCTAGGCAGGTAATCACATTAGCTCATATTTATTTAATACTCACTTCAGGTGATTTTTTTGTATTTTTAACTATGGGTGTTGTAATTTGGGTCTTTCTAATGTCTACATATCCCAACCTTACATTAAATTGTGCTCAGAGATGATTAGGCTACAAGAAATGTGATTAAACTGTGATAAGAATGAATTTAGGAGTGAATCTGAAGAGTACTGTTAAGTACAATTGTCAGACTTCATTTCTTACCATAATCAGTGGAATATCTGGGAAATAATTAGGCTTTAATTATAGGAAATTATAGGGACTTTTGGCTTAAAAGAAAAGCTCTTTCTATTGTAGGAGAAAACACACTTTATTATTTCATTATTTTCCAGTGTGCCACAATGTCTTCTAATTTTATCCACTCTGTTCTTTCTTCTCATCTAATTCTGTCTTTGTCAAATAAAAGGGTGTTAATTGCTAAGGAAGGCAGTTTGTTTTGCTAACACTCAATATTTGCAGTTGTAAGGAGATTATAAAATAAAAGCACCTTTCCCTGCTCCCTTACAAAAACTTGGTAAGGGAAAGCCTAATTAAAGAGGTCTTGAATCAACCAACAATGAGAAACACTCACCCTCTGAGCACTAAATATGTGGAATTATGTCACAGCACATCCTAAAGAAATCCAAAATCTACTTAAAACCACAGTAACTGAATGAGAGGGGGGCTGTGAGTGCTGAGGGAGGGGATGGGGAGGCAGGAGCTGCTCTGGGAGGGCAGAAAGCAGGAGGAGAAGAGCCTGGAGCAGCTCTCACAGCCCCTGAAGGTGGCACAGGGCAGGCGAGGAGGGGCTGGTCCTGCAGCTCTTGCTGCCCATCCAGGGCTGGAGAATTTCTCGTTGCTTCACTCCTCAGACCAGTCAGCTGAGTGGCAATTAAACACAGCAGAGCCCAGGATCTGGCCAGGCTAACAAAGTGGAGAAAAGCTTTCAGTATTCGAAAAATAAAAAAGAACACGCAGGGATTAGGAAACAAAAATTAAAAAAAAAAAAAAAAAAAACAAAAACCTGGAGTGAGGACAGCAAATGAAAAGCTGAAGGGGACTTCAAAGAATGAGAGAATGGTTT
>VWZV01014307.1:38049-64140 GCA_013397155.1 Irena cyanogastra
CATATTTAAAAATATATATTCAGCGTATTTAAGTTTTTTATATTAGCCTATTTAAAACATTTATATAGTTGAAACATTTATATGTTTACCATATTTAAAGTATTTTTACTTACCATATTTTAAAAATTTGTATATTTAGCGTGTTTAAAATATATGTATTTAGCATATTTAAAACTTTTATATTAGCGTATTTAAAATATTTTTATATTTACCTTATCTAAAATATTTACCACATTTAAATATTTGTGTGTTTACCANGAGTGAGGACAGCAAATGAAAAGCTGAAGTGGACTTCACAGAATGAGAGAATGGTTTGGGTTGGGAGGGACATAAAAATCATCTCATGCCATGGGCAGGGACACCTTGCCTGGGCACAGCCAGGGCAGCTGCTCTGGCTGGCACCAGCCCAATCCCACCCCCGACATTTGCCTTTGCCTCTTCCTTCCAGAACGTTCTGGAGATCACAGTCACACACCAGAACTACACCGACCCCAACAACCTGATCTTCAGTGACATCAAAGTCCTGGGGGTGCCCAGCAATGTCACCCAGGTGACAGTGGCACAGAGCGGGGGGGCCATCTCATCAAACCACGGCTTCCAATATCACAGCAACCAGGTGAGATCCTGCCCCAAGGGTTAAAAACCTGCGTTTGTGCCCTTCAGCCTCTGCAGATTCAGCTGGGATACCACATTGAAATTATTCTATTTTTAGCAAATTTAAAGTATTTCTATATTTACCATATTAAAAATAGTTTACTTATCATATTTTAAAAATATATCTTTTGTATATTTAAAATTTTTATATTAGCCTACTTAAAATATTTATATATTTACCATATTTAAAGCCTACATCTATTTACCATATCTAAAATATTCACCATATTTAAATATTTGTGTGTTTACCATATTTAAAATATCTACATATACATTTAGCACATTTTATTTTTTGTATTAGCATATTTAAAATATTTACCATATTTAGATATGCATATATTTACCATATTTAAAGCCTACATCTATTTACCGTATTTAAAATAAACCAGATTTCAGAAAGAGGCACGAGGTGCCAGCAGGTGATGATTCTTTAATGCCATTTAATGTCATTTAATGCCACTTCTGGCAGTGGATTTTGCTCCCTAGCAGCTTCCTTGCAAGCTGGGGGATGTGACAGGAGGAAAAACTTCTCTGAGCATTCTCTGAGATTCTGCTGTGGATTTTGATGGCAAAAAATTCATATGCACTGCTGAATTGCAGTGTACTCCAAGTTTTGCTGCCTTTTAAAAATTCCTTTGTTTTTAAAACAAAAGGAATCTCAGCTCTAAAAGAGGATGTGGATGAAGGAAAGGATCAGAGAGTCAGGGTCAGACTCCCAAACTTGGGCTGGTTCAACTGTGCTTGTTTATAAACTCAGTTTTTGTCTATAAACTCAGTTTTTGTAAATAAACACAAATGGAAAAAAAAAGAAGAATAAATTCTTGCAGTTTAAACACAGAAAACACCGTGGATCTTCAGGGCTCAGTTCCTAAATGTGCATTTTGTGTGTTTTCCTCACAGCTCCTGGAAATCACCAATCTCCAGCTGCAGCTGGGCCAGAACTACACCCTGCAATGGAGCTAGACAGGAAAACAGCATCGGCCACACCTCTGCATTTTCCCGCGTTTTTAAAACCATTTCTCCGTTTCCAAAGTGCTTTTTTGTCACCCTGGAACACCTCTTCCCTTGCAAACACAGCAGCACAGGCAGCTCACAGCCAGGGATTTGGGTACAAAGCAGTCACCTGCCAGCAGTGGCGCTTTAGGACAAAATTCATTTTTCAAAGTGGGAACTGAAGAGAAAAACTCTGTTTTTTCAGAGTAGAATTCCTGTCTGACTTCATATCTAACAAATTTTGTAAAAAAGGTGCAGTTGATGTTACTAAAGTGGATCTGAAGCTGTAATTTTGCCTTATTTAACTCTAATTTTAATTTTAATTGCACCCATGGAAGTCATTATTATGGAGAAGAATTGAAGGCCAGATAAAGTAGAAGCAAATGTTTTTAGGTGACTGATTTAGTGTGAAATAATATTTCAAGAGGTTGGTCTATAAAATATTCAGATACTTGAAAAAATAATTTGAAGCTGGGAGGGGGTTGTATGACTTCAGCCAGATCTGTGTTTGCTGTGTTTTAACCTGAAGTTGTAAAAATAAACCTGAAATTTTAAGGTTAATTAATGAATGTTGGTCTCTGTTTATTTCACTGAAGGAAATGCTGTTGTTGTGTGTTTACCATAATAATAATTCACATTAAAGCCTCTTTTTATCCCAAGAGTGCAGCATATGAACTAAAGAGACTGGGAAAATATATTTACAGTTAAATTTGATGGGAATAAATGCTGCAGGAGGTGGTGGCAATCTCCTGTGACTGTGCTGTACATTCATTTCAAGGATTCTTCTTTGCTTTAGAATTCTGGGGTACAAAACTCAATAACCAACATCTCATAGGTGGATTAATGCAATTATAGGGGGTGAATTTATTGAAATTTCACTGTGGAATGATAATGAAGTTGGCAAAGAAAATGCTCATTTAGGAGTAATTTTATCCTTGGTATTTTGACAAATAAAACTTGCATTCCTCCAGAGCTGGCAATGCCCCTTTGCTGCAGGGAGGGCTGAGGGGGTACAGAACTCTCAAAACATCAGGGGCAGCCAAAGGCTTCCAAAAAAACCAATTTTCTTTATTTATTTGGGGAACTTTGTTATTGGCTTTTTTTTTCTGCTTTGAGACCATTCAAAAAAAAAAAAAGATTTTTTTTTTGTTCTTTATTTGGGGAACCTCATTCTTGTCTGTTTTTCAGCGTTCAGAGTCTCAGCACATGGACTGAATCCTGAGTTTCAGCCCCAGGGGAAGGTTTTACTGAGCCCCCAGGGTAAGAATTCCTGAGGAACTCACCCAGGCTGAGAAATCCCAGCTTCCAACTCCCTTGGAGTCTGTCCCACCCCACATTCCCCCAGCCCCAACATGTCCCACGGCAGGAAATCCCACGAAAATCCATCATCCTGAGCAGTGGGGGAGTTTCCAACAGAAATTCCAACAGAATTCACCATCCTGCTTGTGCTGGGATGGGATTTTTTAACTCTCCCTCTCCTCGTAGTTTGATTTTCCAGAAGTTGTAAAATAACAACACCCCGAGGTTTGACACAATCCTGCTGTACATGCCACCAGAAAATCCTCACCAAAGGCAAAAAGCCTTCCCTGAGAGCCACAAAAGCTTTTTGTCTAAGCTTAATGTTTTGGAACTCTTGGGATTTTGTTGGAATTCTTGTGGTTTGAGAGCTGAGGAGAAATGCCCACTTGTGGCAGCTTAGAGGGAAACCACCACTAATTGATGTGGGGAGGAAATGATGGAAAATCAGCTCTCATTCCAAAGGATTCCCAAAGGATCCCTGCACTGAACAGGCTCCTCCTGGATCCAAATTTTGGGAGAGACTGGATGGGGTAGAACAGGAGCAGCACTGAAGAGACACAGATGGCCCTGGAGGCACAATTCCACTCGTGGAAAAGATAAAACCAAGTCACACTTGGCTGTGCTTGTTCTAATGAAGCTGCCACACACGCACAGGTAATTGGGTTTTTCCTTGGAGCTGGAAGGAGCAGCTGGATGGCAACATCTGGCAGCACAGCTGGAGCGTGGTGGGCTGGGAAAAGAGAGGTTTGGCACCTTTGGGGATTTTCCTTTCCTTTTTCCTTTTTCCTTTTTCCTTTTTCCTTTCTCCTTTCCTTTCCTTTCCTTTCCTTTCCTTTCCTTTCCTTTCCTTTCCTTTCCTTTCCTTTCCTTTCCTTTCCTTTCCTTTCCTTTCCTTTCCTTTCCTCCCCTTTCCTTTCCTTTCCTTTCCTTTCCTTTCCTTTCCTTTCATCCCCTTTCCTCCCCTTTCCTTTCCCTCCCCTTTCCCTCCCCCTTCTCCTCCTACAAAAAAAATCACTTCTGTGATTTTGTGTCCTCTCAGCTGAGGAACTTCTGAGGTTTTTTTCCAGCTAAACCAGGAAACCTTTGATAAATGATGCAGAGCTGGAAGTTCCTCTTTACATTTCCTGGAAATCCCAACCTCCTGTGATTCCAAGGATTCAGTCAAGATTGGGGGTGTTTTCATTTACCAATACAATTACATTGCAATGTGGATTTTTGAATTATGATTATTTGTAAAATGTTAAAAAGTAAAATGTTTAAAATTAATCCAGCGCAGTGCACTTCAAATTAGCCCATGTGGGAAGTTTAAGTGTTTAAATACACATCTGGTGTGTGCTATATTTATATTTATAATTCATAACTGCACTGTTAAGTGTACACACTTAAACATACACAATGTATATTACTTACATTATTAATATTTTAAATTCTATTATGTAAAATAAGGGGTTTTTTCCCTTTATTATAAGGTTGTTTTCACATTCAGAGTCATTTCAGTTGAATGTTTAATGCACATGAGGCATTATGCACATTGCAATAATTATGGAATAAGAGATTCAGAAATGCCCCCTGGCCAGTGGGTCCCTTTGAATAATCTCAGGAGACCTTTCAGGGGGATGTAGAGCCCCATCTCCTCCCCTTGCTATAAACCCCACGCTCAGGGTCAGCCAGAAAGCAGCTGATACTGAAATACCCCAGCTCTTTTTAAAAATGGATAGAATTTGCATTGAGTACCCAGTGAAGGAAAGGCAAATAAAATGACATTTAAGCAGAATGTCCAAAAAGTATCTCTTAAAAACATTATTTGCCATTAACTGAGCCTTGAAAGTACCACAGGGTGGGAGGAGAGCAAAGAATTTGATCAGGAGGATCCCTCCAGGTCCGTGGGTTTCTTTGCCTGCACGGGAACAAGTGGAAGAATCTTCTGTGTAAAAGAGAAAATATTCAGAAATCCAAACCACCTCATCAGGACTCAGCCACAGCAGCTGGAATTAAATCAGGTGAGCCCAGGAGCTGATATAACAGCTTCCAAAGCCCTGCACCCATGGATAAAAATACCCTCATGGTTTTCAAACAATCTTGGAATGGTTGGGCTTGGGAGGGAACTTAAACCTCATTTTGTTTCACTTCCACTATCCCAGGGTGCTCCAAGCCCTGTCCAGCCTGGCCTGGGGATCTTGGTTTTGGCAACTGGATAAAAGTCCAGAAATGAGGAGTTTTGGATTTGGGTGGAATCCAAAAGAGCTGCTGCCTAAAAATGACAGAACTTGGCAGGTTTGTGTTATTTTCTCCTGAGTTTGAATGTTCTGAGGGTAACAACCTCTGATGTGTTTGAATTAAGTTAGCAAGGGGAATACTGCAAAGAATCTGCTCTGCTTCAAGTCCAACTTCTTGTTATTGCTTTCACTAACAGATTTAATTATACTAGTTATTGTTTTCAACAGATTAATGAGAAATTAAAAGCAATTCTTATCAGTGTTTGCACCATCAGATAAATATTTAATAAATGTTCTCTGTAGTGACACTTCTCCTCAGAGCAGCACAACTCTGGATATCCCTTGAAGACAACAGCCACAAAATCTCCTCTCCTCTCCTCTCTGTTTTGATCCACACAATTCCTCCCACATTTCTCTCATGTTCAGTGATGAAAGAAAACAGAATTTCCTGCTCTGCATATGCAACCTCTCCAATTACTCTGTGCTCTCCAACAGTCCCAGCCACGCTCCAGTGCAGGGATGCTGGGAAGAGCATTTTGCTGTTTCCTCCCCAATATTCCAAATCCTTCCATGAAATCCCTTTCCCACTGCACTCCTGTGCACCTGAGCTCTCCTCTTTCCCATTTTCCTGTGACTTTTGGCTCTGTTCAGTGCTCTGAGCTGTGACCAGGCTGGAGAAAATCCTTTTCCAGGCCCTGCTATTCCATCTCTACTTTATGTCTCAGGTTTAGCAGAGTGTGTAATTAATTCCCACCTGTCAGAGCTGGGGCAGGTGTCTGCTGCTCATTGAGAGTTTGCTTTATCTCTGCCACAGCCAATCCTCCCTCCAGGAGATCTCTGCTGTTCATGGCCATTAATTATTAATTATCTGCTGTNATTAGAACAGGAATTATTTCCATGCCACCTCTGCACGCTGCAACCCTAAATGGATCTCATCAGCTCTGCCCTCTGCCCTTTGTAACCAGAACCATTTTGGAGTGAAAATGGAGATATCCCAACCTTTGGAGAGCTTAATCCCTTCCCACACATCTTTCCAAGCAAGAAAAACAAAGTTTGCCTGACTTTGAGAACTTCCCCTCAGCACAAAAGCCTTTTCCACGGGTTTTAATTGAAGTCAAGCACCTATTTGGGTTACCATGTCCTATATTTAACTTGAATGGAATAATTCCTTTTCTTGTATTTAACCTTTGATCAGCTGCCTACCTTTGAACTCTGGGTATCGATCTCCTCCTTGTTATCCTTGTCTCACTTCTCCTGGAGCTCTTGCATAACCTCAGAAATCAAAATAAAATTCTCTCTTTGCTGAAATAACTTCTTTTTTTTTTTTTTTTTTTTTTTTTTCCAAGGGGGATGGCTTCACTTTGTTCTTTTGTTTTTAATGTAAGTACCACAGAGGTCTGGAATACCATAATGGAGATGTTTGTACAGTTTTAAATCAAATTCAGCACTGGGGGAATGTGGGTTGCACAAACAATAAGAATTTAAAGAAAAACTCAAAACTCAGCATAAATTAAAAAAAAAATAAGGTTAAAAATCTTGTCATGGTCTAGATTTTCTTTTTTTTTTTTTTTTTTAGTATGACTTAGGATGCTCTAAATCCTGTAATTACCTGGTTTCAAGTGCTTGCATTAAATGATGCTTCAGAGTGATGCAGGTAAAAATCTTCCTTATTGGTATTTGTTCCTAGATGAATTACAGAGAGAGAAGTGAATTTCTGCACTCAGAGTGCACAGATGAACAAACTCTCACCCATCCCCATGTCCCCAAACCATTTTCCACTTCCCAGATCTGAGTGATTTATAAACCCTGTGCCACTTCCAGGCTTGGGGCACATCCAAAGGTGGTTTTTCCCTTTTTTTTCTCCCCCTTTTTCTTTGGAAATATCCTTTCATCCCACATCCCACCCCACTTCCTTCTGTCATATGGAACAGTAAATGGCAAATAAATATTTTCCATTTTCAGATATTAAACTGGTTCTGGTAAGACCAGCAAAAAGCAAATCCTACACTGAGCAGCAGCAGCAGCACTTCTGCATTTCCTCAGAATTCCCTGGATTTTCCCAGGATTTATGCCAGGCTGGTCATGCCTGAAACCTCTGCACTTACACAGACAAACCCACCAGGAGAGAATTCCCATTTATTTTCCAGCAAGAGATGATCC
Source organism: Irena cyanogastra (assembly GCA_013397155.1). Lineage (NCBI taxonomy): Eukaryota > Metazoa > Chordata > Aves > Passeriformes > Irenidae > Irena > Irena cyanogastra. The sequence continues at coordinate 45,372 of VWZV01014307.1, forward strand.
TGACTGTTTCTCAGAGTTTGCTGTTCCCACTCCTGGACATCACTTCAGCCCTTCTTGTGCCGACTTTGCACAAACTGAAATTTTGGCTGTTTCTTCACCCTTTTCTCTGCTTTCCTGCCATTCAGGAAGTGAGTGTTGCCATCAGGCTGTCACTGGCAGTGTCCCGTGCCCCAGAGCCTTCCTGAGTCCCTTCCAGCTCCAGAAATTCCATCATTTAAATACTCAGTACCTAGAAAATAGAACCACTCATTAATATCTTATGAGAATGATTTTGGGTCAGGCTTTTTGCCTCTTTTAATGCATTTTAATGCACTTCTTATTGAGCCTTCCATTAGAGCTCTGCAGAGGTAATTCAGATTTTCCTTTTGTTCAGTATTTCCTCACGAGGGAATAACGAAAGCTGGAATTCTCCACATCCTGTGAGAGAACTCCTGTGAGATTTTTGTATTTATTGCTTCTAGATGTCAGACAGGGAATTCACTTCCCACCACGCCATAAAGCAGATTTATGAGAATACAAATGCATACATGGCTCAAAATGAAATATTTTTTCCTTAAATAAAGGGGGAGCAAAACTAAAAGAAGCTTTTAAAATAATGAGAACTCAGTGAAAACGTCCAATTTCAGGTTATGTATTTCCAGCATTCAAAGTTCCATACTGAGGAATGAATCAGAACTTTATTTTTTTGTTGTTCTGGTGTAGAAAGAGCACCTGAGAGAGGAAATATTTTCAGCTGCTGGAAATGTGGTTTTCACACTCACCTACAGCATCAACCTACAGAGGATGTGTTTGTTATGATAAATATTTACATGTGCAGACATAAATTTCCATATCCTGCAGAACTGATTATGTCAAAGGAAAATATTTGGGTACTTGACAAAAAATCCCTCTTTTGGTTTTTCTTTCCTCTTTTTTTTTCTCTCATTTCCTTTCTTTGTAAATGAAAAAGATATATAATGCATATAATATAAAATATAATATATTTTAATATTAATTCCTGCATCTTTCAAGGATAGAATCTTCATGCTATGGAGAATCTGTAAAAAGTCACCACATTCAGACTTGGTTTTATTTATATTTATTTTATTTATATCCATGCTTTACCTACATGCCCTGAATTCACATATGTTCACCTGTGTAGGATGGATATAAGCAGTCTGCTTCCTTAATTTTTTTGAGATAACTTTAATTAATAATGGGAATCCCTAAATAAAGTAGTGTATAAGACCACATCTTAAAATAAAATAAATACAATACAATACAATACAATACAATACAATACAATAAAATACAATAAATAAAAGTAACACTCATGCAGTATCAAGGTTAAAAACACTACATTCTGAATATCTGGGTATTTTTCTTCAAGAATGAGGACAAAATCTATGTTTATTTTCCTCCAGCGTGATTTTTTTATAATTTTTAAACACATTTTTGATTTTGTTTTAATATTGAAAAAACCTGAAAGCCCTCAGTTGTTTTCAATAACCTGGAAAAATAAAAGTAGCAACTGTGGACTTAATACAAAATGAGAATGAGAGCACCTTACAGATGTTCTTGTTACAAAATGAGTAGGAGAACATCTTTCAGATGTTACAAAATGAGAATGAGAGCATCTTACAGATGTTACAAAATGAGAATGAGAGCACCTTGCAGATGTTGTTACAAAATGAGAATGAGAGCACCTTTCAGATGTTACAAAATGAGAATGAGAGCATCTTACAGATGTTACAAAATGAGAATGAGAGCACCTTACAGATGTTCTTGTTACAAAATGAGTAGAACATCTTTCAGATGTTACAAAATGAGAATGAGAGCACCTTACAGATGTTCTTGTTACAAAATGAGAATGAGAGCACCTTACAGATGTTACAAAATGAGAATGAGAGCACCTTACAGATGTTCTTGTTACAAAATGAGAATGAGAGCACCTTACAGATGTTACAAAATGAGAATGAGAGCACCTTACAGATGTTCTTGTTACAAAATGAACACGAGAACATCCTGAGGTGCTCACCAGAGGTAGCACTGAGTGTCTGCTGCAACTGCAAATGTGATTGTGCTGCAGCAAATCCACAGAATTTCCCAACCAAACAGCAGCAAGAAATGTTTTACATGGAGAGAAAAAGCCACGAGTCCCTCAGTGCCTCTCCTGCAAGGATCACACTTCTGCTATCTACTTTACTTTTATAATGCTTATACCTTATAAATATTTAATTTGAGCAGGGTTTGCAGAACACAACGAGCACAAGGTGACCCAAGGGTTTCACCTGCAGGGACAATTAAAGGTTTACTGCCATCCTATGGGAAGAGCAGAGGCAGGAAAATGTGGAATTCTAGACTTGGTCATGTTGGAAAAGACTTTTAAAATCATCAGGTCCAACCATGACCTGGCACCAGCACCAGAATCCCACTGAACCCAGCCTCGAGTGCCACATCCACAGATCTCAACAATCCCAGGGATGGGACTGANCCAGAGATTGAACAATTCCAGGGATGGGACTGAGCAATTCCAGAGACTGAGCAGTTCCAGGGATGGGACTGAACAATTCCAGACACTGAACAGCCCCAGGGATGGGACTGAACAATTCCAGAGATTGAACAATTCCAGGGATGGGACTGAACAATTCTAGGGACTGAACAATTCTAGAGGCTGAACAATTCTAGGAATGGGACTGAACAATTCCAGAGACTGAACAATCCCAGGGATGGGGAGTGAACAATTCCAGAGACTGAACAATCCCAGGGATGGGACTGAACTATTCCAGAGATTGAACAATACCAGGGATGGGGTGAGAACAATCCCAGGGATGGGACTGAACAATCCCAGGGATGGGGACTCCACCACTGCCCTGAGCAGCCCCTTCCCAAGCTTTACAATCCTTCCCACAAAGAAATTTTCCCAAATACCCACCCTGAGCTTGCCCTGGCCCAGCCTGAGGCCGTTCCCTCTCCTCCTGTCCCTGTTCCCTGGGATAAAATCCCAAATCTCCCCCGCTGTCCCCTCCTGTCAGGAGTTGTGCAGAGCCACAGGGTCCCCCTGATCCCCCTTTTCTCCAGGCTCAGCCCCTTCCCAGCTCCGTTCCCTTCCCTGGATGTGCTCCAGCATGAGCAGAGAGATAAGAAGGGACAGCCAAGGTGGAGCCTCCCAAAATCCCAAACTGCACATCCCTGAATGCCAAGAGCACCCTGTGTCCCTGAACCCCAGCAGGATGGGAGGGATGAGCCTGGGAGTGCATCCCTAAGGCCACGAGCAGGTGAGCAGCACCAACAGCTGCAAATGAGGAGGAAAAAGTTTGCTCGTACTACGTGAAAAACATAAAAACTAGGAAAACTTCTCCTGTCTTTTCTTTTCTTCTTTTTTAGATGCTAAGTCACAGATTTTAACAACAAGGGGGGGGCAAAAAAAAAAGGAACATTGGTGTTGAAACCAAAGAATTTCAACTTCCCAGCCTTCTTTATTGTTGTCAACTTCAGAAATTTCCAAAGCCTAACAACATTACTTCAAAAGCACTCGGTCTAAACGAACACCAGATAATGAAAGAACATCTTTTAAGCACATTTCCAGAGACATAAAAACCCCCAGCAAGCTTCCACGAGCGACACTTTGACAAACGACGCTCCCAAAAAAAAAACCAAAAAAACCAAAAAAACCAAAAACCTGAAAAAATCTGGGCACGGAACTAAAGGTGCTGGCGAGAGTGACACTTTCCCTCCTGCTAATTGACAACTTGGGGAAACAAAGCCACAAGAAGAGAGACGTTCTGCTGCTCCTCTGGTGCCTGGAGCCTGTCAGGAGCTGGAATCAGCTCGGGTTTGATCTCGGCGGCGCGCGGAGCCCAGAGGGGGAGCAGAAGGGATCTGCAGAGCACAAAGAGCTGCAAGAGGCAGCCCAGGTGTGTCTGAAGGCCCAGAAGGAGCAGCCAGGGAGGCTGAAAAGGCAGAATTTTCCGCGTTTTTAGCGCTCTGTGGTTTCTTGCTTAGCAGCTTAGCGGGGTTGTGTCATTGCAGCCAAGTGGGGAGGAACTCAAGGTGGGAGTTGGGAGGGTGAGGGGTTGGAGGCAGCACTCCCACTCTGGATTCAGGACAGTGGGACACATCCAGGAGTTCTGTCTGGAGAAAAAAACAGAAATTTTGGCCAAAAAAGTGTTCAAGGCCAGGCTGGATGGAGCTCTGAGCAACCTGGGCTGTGGAGAGTGTCTCTGTCCATGGCAGGGGTGGAACCAGAGGAGCTTCAAAGTCCTTCCCAGCCCAAACCATTCCAAGATTTTGTGATTCTGCTGACTCATCGGTTTTAAATAAATCCTGAACTATGCTAATTTTTCCTAAAAATTGATATTTTCCTTTTTCCAGTATTCTGAGATCAGTAATTATTTGATATGCTTGCTCTAAAGCTCTCCATGTATTATACAGATTTATAGATATAAATCCCACTGTATATAAATCCCACTATTATACCTGCCAATAGTTTTTGTCCTGTGCAAAAACCTGAAAAATACTGAGCATTTCATTAACCCTTTTTAAATTCATTCTCTATGCAATCATGCACCAGCCTTAGGTTTTATACTGGAAATTTCAGCTGAAATGATTACAGATCACATGAAAAGAAATTTAACAGTCTCTTATTTTTATAAGATATTTTTATTGTCATCAGACATCCTACAGCATCCAGATTAGATGCTCTGCTGCTTTTTTTTCCCTTTAACTTAGCAATAATCCTGTGTCTAGCTGTACCAAGAGGGCTCTTAAAATTCTACCTTTACATGCAAGAACGCTGCTCTGGTGGCTTTTCCCCCCACATTTTTATTTCTGTCTCACATAAAAACCAATCCTCCATGAACTTACCACCAGTGAGGCCAATAATAGAAAACAAAATGCACTGATGGAGGTTTTAGTGCTGAGTTTCATCTACAACCCACTCTCATGGCTTGGTTAGAGGGGCAATAAAATCTGCCTTGTTTAGGGGAAAGCTGACACTCTCTTTTTATCTCTGAATCTCCAAAGGCTGGGCTGAGGCATTTGGATGGTTTTGCCACAGGAATTATGAGAAATTTCATGGAAAAAGGCCAACAGACGTCGTATTTTGCATCAAAAAATAATGTATGGAGCACCCAGGTTTGCTATTTGGAATAGTGATGATGCAATTTAGCAAATTATTAAAAAATAATGACAATTGCACACCCAATTCTGGGCATTTCCTCTGCAGGCTCAGCCATGCTGTATTTTATTCTACTTTGCAGAGAATTGTGTCTGGTCTCCTGCAGAAAGATTAGCATCAAATATTAATCTTTTTTCCCTATGCAGAGTCAGAAGATGGGAAGTGTTTGACTGTTTTCCATCATTCCAATAAACTGTTCTGAAAAGAAAGAATTGTGGAGTGTCTGAGATGCTGAAAACATTGCACTGGCAGTTAAAAATGAGTCCCAATTCTGAAAATCACCACAGAGAGCAAGTCCAGAGGACTGATGGAAGAATGTTGGGGCTCTCCAGGTACAAATGCACCTTGCCAATCTTTGTATTTCCCTAAATACCAGAGCACTTCAGACACTTTTTCACCATTTCACCCGTTTCTGGAGTTCTGTGGGAGGCAATGAAGAGGAATGAAAGCTACCTTGAGGTCTGGGCACGTTGTTTTGAAATGCCACTCACAGAAGTTCACCTAGATCTCGAATAAATGAGGCGAAAAAAATCCTTTCTTTCAAAAAAGAGATGGGCAGAGCCTAACATTCACCAGGAACTTGTTTGCCTTCGCTGCAAATCCAAAATTTTGCTCTTTTAGCAGAAATTATTGACTTTGAGAAGGTGAACACATCAGGGACAGACTCATTTCTCACGCATAATATGGGCAGGAAGGAACCCAGCCTCCAGACCCACCTGGAACTCTGTGTCACCTCTGGATCTCATCACTCTTTTCTTGTTTGGATGCATCTAAAGCCAACCAGAACAAAGCTGAAACAGCTCAAATTCCTCAAAAATGTGCATTTCCTTCCTGACAGGCTTTCAAATAAGAGCTGACCACAGGAGAAAATAAGACAATGGCTCCGTTAAAAACGAAGCCGTTCCCTCCATAACATTTTAGATCAAATTAATGATTTAGTGAGTATGAGTATTACTGCTATCAGGTTTCCACAGCACTTCCAAAAAAAGAAGTAGATGGCTGGAAAAAAAAAAACCTGTGGAGAATTATTGCTCCCACAGACGTGGCGGAGGAGAGTTACAGCTCTCGCCAGCGACGAGAGCAATAAAGTCTGACAAAGATAATGCAACAAACATAATGGTTTGCTTTGCATCTTAAATAGATAATGAAGCAAGCAGAGGCAATAGATCCAGCAGTTACTGCGCTCAGGGCTCCATAAATAACAGCTCAGAGCAGCAGGATTTACTGGGCTAATAAAGTTAACAGACGGCTGAACGCCGGCGCTGCTCCTCACCCCTCTGGTGATGTTCTCCGCGGGAGGTTGGGGGGTCACTCCCAGGAGGAAGGCAGCAGTAAAATTTGAGATAGTGGGGCCAAATGTGAGTTAAAATTACGTTTTGTGGATAGGGAGAGGTCATCTGCAGGAATTGTGAATCAAATATTCCCTTGGGATCGTTCCTTCTCCCTCCAGAGCTCCAACCCCCAGGAGAAGGCTCCGAACACTTCTCCCTGTCCTGATTCCATCATTCAATGATTCAATGACTCCATCCTGTGCTTCTCTGGAATTAACCCATTCTGGGGTTCCCCCTCACCTCCTTTTGGCTGCTCACACAGCTTCAAGCTGAACAAAGCTCCTCAGCTTCTCCAGCTGCAAGGAATCAGCCAGAATTAGAGCATTTGGAGCAAAAATAATTTCTCCTGATTTAGGGAAGTGTCTTAGGAGGAGAAGAGAAGCAGAAGGGTTGCAGATTCATTATTCCAAGTGTTCCAGGCCAGGCTGGATGGGGCCTGGAGCAACCTGGGCTCGTGGAAGGTGTCCCTGCCAATGGGACTGGAGGGTCCTTGAGATCCCTTCCAGCCCAAACCATTCTGGGATTCAGTTTGGAGAGGGATGAGCTCTCACAGTGAGGTGGAGATAAACAATCACCCAACAGCAGCTGAGGCTCAGCCTGAAATAAAACAATCTTGTACCTAAATGCTCCCTTTCTATTCCCGCCAAGAAAATCCTCCTGGCATAATTGAATTACTCCTAAGAGGACATTACACCTCAGCAGAGGCAGGAAATTCTGAGAATGCTGGGGCAGAGCTGAAGACATTATCTGAGCCACTTTTGATGGGATTAATGTTGTTTAAGGGAGCTGAGGAGAATTTTGCTGCACGAGATAGAACAGCAACAGAACGACAGGTCCAGAGGGTGAACACGGATAATTATGAAATGTAATTATCCTCAGAGTTTCTCAGGGAAAAGAGCAAGGCTTGATAAACATTTCAGCACATTCTTGCTCTTAGCAGGGAAAGAAAGGGAAAAAAAGGACATTTCAAGGAAATGAAAAACCTAAGGCAGCAGGTTTGAAATACTGAATGCTGGGATTTGACAGGTCATTTAAATATGGGAAAATGTTATTTAATTCATGTAACCTGAAACTGTACAAATAAAAGTAAATAAGAGGGAAGAGGATTATCTTACAGATGTGTGGGTGTGCATGTAGGATGGGAATTTTAAAATCTAGAGCTAATCAGGGCCTAAACCCAACACAGAGCCCTCCTCTCCTTGCTTCTCTCCTTCCCATCCCTCAGATCCACCCCATTCCAGCAGCCCTAGAATGGAGTGGATCCAACCCAGGTACAATTTTCTGGACTTTCCATAATATTCTGAACAAAATTATATAAAAAAACCCTACACAGGAAAGGAATAAGACAAAGAATCCTATTTATTCTCTTCCCCTTTACTTTTGCACTGAATTGTGAGTAGCTCACACTGGTATTGCCCAAATGCATTTAAAATTCCTCTTCTATTATTACTTGTGAAAAAGAATAAAGTAATAGAAGACAGCGGCTATGACTGCCAAAATTACCAAACAAAGTGGATAAAGCAGCAAAATGTTTGTCCACTCCTTATGATTCACTTTGAAATAATTTTTTTGCATGCAGCAAAGAATAAATATAATGAACAATGTGCTCCCTCTCTGTCCTCTCCATTCCTACACAGAGAAAAAATGGGATGGGCTTTGCTGAGGACCCTGAAAGCACAAAGAAAGCTGTAAAGGAAAATATTTTAAGGGAAATACTCTTTAAATAACTCTATTTTGAAGTGTTTTTCAGTACTGTTTTAAAATAACCACCATTTGAATAGAGTTCAGTTCCAGAAAAGGTGACTCCTCAAAACTGGTGCGAGACGTGGTCTCAAATTCTCCAACTCTGCTCCTTGGCATCATCCCAGCACTGTGCCTCCACCTGACCCTGCTCCAGTTCAGGACAGCTGCTGTGGGGCCAGAAACCCCTGTGGGGTGCTGCAGAGACAGCTGTGCTACAAAATGTGCAAATGTGGAGCTGCCTGAGCTGCCATCCCTGGCTTTCTGTCACTGCAAATCAAATTTTCACCTCTGCTTCTGCACGGCTGGGGCTGCTTTGATGAATCTGACAGAGTTTTGCACACGTGCAGAAGAATATATGGAATTTTGATTCCAGCAGATCCAAACCTCGCAGTGAAATCAAGGACAGATTGGGAATATTCTTTGTGGCTGGGGGACACATCCAAGTGTGCATTTTTTGTCATTTGGTGTCCCCCTTAACAAGGAAACCCTGCCAGTTGTCAGCGTGTCAAGGTGTGTTGGCTTCACAAGGAGCAAGGGAAGGCAAAAGCTTCTGGAAGAGCCCAGGAATAGAAATGCTGCAAGAGAAAACTTTGGCTCACCAGACATTTTCCAACATTTACCCAGATCAGGTCTCTAAAAATAAAGATGTCTGCCTTTCCCAGTAAATTAGCCTCAGCCAGGGATTCTTGTCAGATACATACATTACATAAAGCCAAAAAGAGTCTTAAAAATAGAAGAAAAATAAATAAACCAAAAAATAGAAAGCCAGCAAATCTCTTGCTTTGAAATGAGAGATTTGCTTTCATATACATAAATACAAATGAGTCTTTCATGCTGGCATGTGTAGCCTTAATTAGAGCTGGATGTACAGGAATTTCCAGACACTACAGAGGAGGTGTCAATACAGATCACAAAGTACATCTGAATTTGGGTGCACAAAACCAGCAATTCCTGCTGCAGAACAAATGTTTGTTCCTTATTTATACTTGTTCTTCAAAACAAATTAAAAAAATCAAAAATCAATCAATCCTGCACTGAGTATTTAATGGAGAGATCAAAGTATCTTCTCCATATGGTGATTTTTTTTCCCCTATAAATTTATTTATTCTACTAAAAATAGTTTTGAAGCCTGTTTGAGTTAGTGCAGCATCAAAGGGGAATAATTTTGTCCATCCTGGTAGATTTATAACTCCTGGTACTTTCCTATCTCTGTTATCCATGGAGTTGGTTGGTTTTTTAGTCCTGGGAAAACTCAGGCACAAATTGAACATCCTGGACTGATCTCCATGGGAATGCCAGAAGGGAAAGGGAGAAAAAAGAAGGACAGACAGGAATTATTACAGGAATTTAGTTCAGAACTGCAACCTTTCAGGAAGGAAATCCCCAGCAAAGGAAAAATTTAGGCGCAAAATATCCTGGAAAATTATTAGAAATTTTTGGAAATACAGTTGGGTTTTTTCGTCATTAAAAAGTATTGTGAAAACACAACTTTATGTTTTCACAAAATTGATGATGGGAATGAAGAGCATTTCTTGAACATTCAAGAATTTTCAGAGATCTCACCCCAAAAACTTCAAATTTAAAGCTTGAACAAATTTAAACCCAGTAGGAAACCCAATTCATGAGCAGTGAACAGGAAGATTCAGTGCTTTAGATACATTTAGATCATACAAACAGATATTTAAAGACCTGATCCATTAACAGCAATATTTGTAAGTTCATGAATTTCTGTGCCATTCCCTCTGGGTGGGAAGGGATTTTTAACCCTGCTGAACACGGGCAAAATGCAGGTGTAAGAACATAATTGTAGAAAAATGCAGATTCAGGTCAGAACTATTTAAATCTAATTCACAAGATTGTCTCATCTGAGGGGAAAAAAGTTTTCAGCAGACATCAAAGGGTTTTTGTTGTTTGTTTTTTTTTATTTCAACATTTCAAAGCAAAATTGTTGCTATTTTTTACTTCCCATGTTTCATTTCAAAGTACTGCTTTCTTAAAGAGTAAAACATGAAGACATTTGGAAGATTTTTGTATTGTTACAGGAGCTAATGAAAATAGTTTAGACTGACAGAAAACAAGCCAGAAGCTGTCTCACCTGGCAAAGCAAGCAGCATTCAGTGATTTATTTCAGAACTTCCCAAGTCAACTGAAATGACAAAATTTGAGAAAATAGAGCACATCACTTGGTAATAATGTAAAATGAGTAAAATATACTCAAATGGTCATAAATTATTATAATGTGTGTGACCCCTGTCCTCAAATTATATTTTAATAAAGTTTTGTTTTAATTTTCTTAGATTTTATGGAGTTAATAACAGGAATCCATGCAAACTCTGCTGGTCTGTGCTGACACTTCAGGTTCTGGCATTAGACTATTATTTAATGAATATTAAAATTATAGATATAAAATATATAAGTTAAATATTTATTATGCACCTGTTAGTTTATACCCTCTTGTTAAACACTGTAATACATATTTGCTCTGCAGATTTTTTTGGATGTAACTACAGACACTTCACACCAACATCCTGATAGAACACCACTGAAGTGTGGAGAGCAAATCTGCATTTTTGGAGTTCCTGCTCACTTCTCTGCCACAGAGATGGGCATGGCACAGTTTGGGAAATGTTTTTTTTTTTCTTTCTTTGTTTTTTTTTTCTTTCTGTTCCCTTTCCTTTCCAGATCTTTTTTTCCCTTTCAGATTCCATGACCCATTTGCTCAGGAATTTGCTGTTTGTTGGGAAGGAGCTGGCTCCAACAAAGGCAGCTTGGTCACAGCTGCTGTTCTCAGCCAGAAAACTCAAAAAAAAATCATTCCTCTTCACCTTCCTGGCAGGTACAAACCTCAGCAGTCCCTGCTTTTCACCACACACCTCAAAGCCAGAGATATTTGGGAATTCTGCTGTGTCTGGGAGGGACCTGGAGCAAATCCAGAGGAGGCACCGAGAGGGATGCAGCAAACCCCAGGGTGGCAGGATTGCTCAGAAAACCTAAAATGGAATAAAAATCAAGTTTACAGAGGAAAAGTGAAGGAACAGAGGAAAAGTGAAGGAACAGACTCCAAGTCTAATGTGGGAATTAGACCCTAAACAAGGAATTGGGTTTTTCCAGCAGGACAAAGATTCAAACTGAACTGCAGGCATGGAGAGTTCCCTAAAGCTCACAGGAGCTCACAGTGCCCAATCCAAACCAGGATCTTTGCACTTTGATGCTTTTCTGGTTGAATATCTCAACTCACTGTGACAGATTTCCTTGAGGACCTCACAAAGATCATTTTGGAAACTGCTGTGGGACCATTTTATGGAGACGACGGAGCTGAAAGGCAAAAAATCAAGAATTAAAGAGGCTGCATTGTCCAGACTGCAGTATGAATCCATGTGTACACAGAAATATCACACTTCAGCTCTCTCCCAAATGCTGTGAGAACCAAAATAATTACACTTCACAACTTTAATTAAAAAAGTTTGCTACTTTTCAATCCTTTTCTTTTTTAAATGTTGAGGGGGAAATGGAGCATCTGATGTAGTGAACTCTTCTGACTTGGGCAGTTCTGGAAACCTCAAGAATTAATTTGAATTTGTGCTTTTTATGTTTTCTGTAGCTTTCCTCAAGGCTGGTAATGAGAACCTGGCCCGTGGATGGCACAGAAACCATTTCCTGAAGGCAGTAAATCCCACTCCTGCAGAAATACACGGAATTTCTCCCTCTTCAATACCCACCAGGAAAGCCAGCTGCGTTTTTTTACTTCAAAACCTCAGCCTCTCAAATTTTAAACTTCTCTCAGAGATGCAGGTGATACCACAACTCGTCCAGAAGCTATTTGGATTTAGGAAATGAATTTTCTTGGGCTGAAGTGAATTTTCTTGGATTTTTTCCTCAAATCCAGGCCATCCACATTAGGCTTAAGGGGTATCTGCTCAGGGGAAATGACAGAATTGGATTTATCACACAGGTTATTCCTCTTGTGGGAAATGGATTTGTAAAGAATTCTTAAAATTTAATAAAATATTTATATAGTTTTGTGCATTTGTATGTAAATATTCAGATAAGGTGTGTTGATTTAAGGAAGTTATAGAGTAGAGACGATATTGTTGAAAGAGATTGAATTAGAAATAAGTTTTAATAAGTTTTGGAATATGGTTCTATAAAAAGATTAGCTATTTTAGAGAATTAGAATTGTGAAGAATGTATTGTAGTAAGATTATGTAGAGAAAAATTGTGAGTAGTGTTAGAGGTAATATTGTGTAATAAAAATTCGTAAGTTGAAAAATATTTATAAAGTATTGTAATTAAGAAATTAGTTGGGTTTTGGTAGAATGGTGTTGATAGAATGTTGTGTTTTATTATTAAGATTACTAATAAAATAAAATTTTAAAAAATATTTTTTGAAAAATTTTCTTTTATTACCTCTCAGTTAACCCATCTCCATAAAAGCTAAGAAAACCAACATCTCTTGCAAAGCAAGAGAGAAACAGACAGAAATTGTCTGAAGGAAATGTCTTTACAGCCACAGTCACACACAACATATTCCTAAAATTTAAAAAAAAAAGGAATTGGGAAATTTCTCATCAGGATCCAGCTCATGCCAGGATCTGTCACCATTGTCCCATGGAATTATGCAAAGAAATGCAGGGAAAGGGCATTTGGGAGACACTACCGGTCATGTTAAATACACCAAAAGCTGAATTTCCAAGGCCTGGAGGTCCCTGAGGAGATTTTTAAAGAACTGGAATTTCCAGGATTGCACCCCTGCCCCCAGTCTGTCCCAGCTCCCAGCACACATCCCCTGGGCTGGGAGAAGCCCCACAGCCCCAGGATTCCTGCACCATCCATGGGAAATGGCTCCAGCTGGGCCAGGAGGGCTCAGGCTGGGCTTTAGGGAAAATTTCCTCCCTCAAAAAGTGACCAAGGACTGGGAAAGGTGCCCAGGACAGGCGTGGGGTCACCAGGGGCTGCCCAAAAATGACCCAAGGTGGCACTTGGGGGTTTGGTTTAGAGGTCATGCCTTGTGCAGGCTGCCCTAGAGCAGGGGCTGGGCAGAGTTCCAGAATAAAGCAGGGATTTATTAAAAGCATTTCCTCCATGGATCCACCTTGGGCAGCACAAGAGCCCAGCCAGGGCTGCACCCAAGATGAACCAAAATGGTCCCAAAATGCAGCCCGGGCACGGGCTCTGTCACTGGGATCAGTTCTGCTCCATTTGCACCTTGGGCTTCATTGTCCAATTCCAGCTTTAGCTTCTGCACTCCCATCCTGCTTGTTTTTCTCTCTCCAGCCCACACTGTTTGTGCTCTTGGGCTGAGATTTGGATCATTTGTCCTTGGTCCCCAGCTGGAGCAGGAATTGTTTTGTCTCCCTGCTCTGTGCAGAGAGCTCACCATCCCCTGATATGAAGCTCAGATCCACACACTAAAGCAGCACAGAATGTGAAAATATAAAAGATAAAACCTCAGGCATCAGTGGGCAGGGTGGGTTCAGCTGAAAGTTGGCTTGGATAATCCTGGAGGCATTTTCCAACCTTAACAACTCCACAGTTCTTTCCCATTTGAAGTAAGAGCAGTGAAACAACCTCGGTGACACATTTAGGATTGTGACACAGTCCCTGCATTCCATACAGACTGAGCATCCTCATGGAATTCCAGCACAACCCTGGAGTGCTGTGCAAAGCCAGCAAATAAAATAACAGACAGAAATAAAAATCCTGGATTTAATTTACTTTGAAACAAACCAAGCCTTGCAACACCACAAATATTGTCAGAGAATTGTGGTGACTGGAGCTTGGGATCCAACCAGGGAGTGAAGCTTTTGACAGCACAGATTTATCTACAAATTCAAACAACTCTGTTGTGTTTTTTTCCCTTTTAAATTTGTTGTTTCCCGCTTGGTTCCGATCAGAGGCATCTCCTCTTAAAGAAAAAGGGAAAATATGCATAAATATCACATTTGAAAAATGCAATAAAAATCCATTTGCCACTTTTCCCCCCAAAAGCAGCAAAGCATTTGCTCAGCAATGCCCGGGCTGTGCTTCTCCTCCCCACAGGCTCTGACACTACAGAAACACAAAGAACAGAACAAAAACCAGTCCCTGCTTCCATGGCATGCCCTGATTTCAGCTGAGAGCAATTTCCCTCAGATGGATTTCTCCAGCTGGGAATACTCAGCACCAGCTCTCCCCATCCTCCTGGACATTTCACCCACTGAACCATTCCTCTCCTCTGAGGACAGGAGGAAAAAAGCACAATCTGTTCCCACAGGAGACTGCCTGCTCCTGAAATGTGAAGAAGCTCATGGCAAATGGGCAGAACATTAAGAATAAATAAGAAAAAAACAGGGCAGCAGAAATAAATCTCCCACAATGACTTTTCTCATTCATTTAAAATGGGAATTTGCTGGGCTCCCAGGAAGCCAGACACAGCAAATTTGCAAGTTGCAGGGGGAAAAATGGGTTATCTGCTGTTTGAAGTACCAACTGGAAAGCAAAATGTAAAGACAGAGGCTCCCACAAACAGCCAGCAATTTGAGGAAATTATATCAGCCAGGGGACAGGAGATGTTTGCTGCAGCCATTTAAACAAGAAATTGCTTTAAATTTGCAAGGGAACCAATGAAACACTAAATTTCACCCTGTTTTTCAGGAAGCTGCTGCTGCACCCCAGCAGGGATTAAATAACACACATTGTGCTTGATTTTACAAACCAGTCTGATCCCAGTGCCACTCTGTGAGTGTCTGAGGCTCCATCTGCCCAGGGATTCACCTTTCCCAGGTGTTATTTCACACTCTCCCCTTGCCTGCAGCTGAGTTTTCCCTCTGCACTTTCATCTGGGGCTGCTCAGGAGAGTTAAATGGAAGTGATAAATCCTGACTTGGAGCCAAGTCCCTCTTGCTGCTCCTAAAGCACCAGGAAATCTCAGTGCAGGTGCAGGGACAAAGCTGCCCCAGCCAGGTGTCAGTGGGAATCTCCTGAATTCTCTGAGTTCTCTGTGAATTTTCAGACCACACAATGGTCTAGACAGCTCTTCCAGAAGGATTTCATCCTTGCTGGGACAGCACAAAGATCAGTTTCCATCCCCACTGCAACAACCAGAGAGAAGAAGATGAATTGAACAAACAAAACTTGCATTGGAAGCAGTTCCTGAGGTATTTCCAGATTTTCTCCTTTGGCAGGTGGCTCACATGGCAGCAAAAATCTCTGATCTGAGTGAATGTCTTATCCCAATTTTTTAAGTCTGTTTTTTCCTATCTTTTCAGGCCAGAGAGGAATTGCAAGAAACTTTCACAACCACATGTGTCCAAAGAAGGTCCCTCAGAGCTGTTTAATTTCACTAACAAAAGTCCATGAGTTTGTTGAATAATTTCTTGTTTGGTCTCCTCAACATTTCACCTCCTAATCAGCATTTTTATTCCCAGCCTGACAAGCTGATTGATTATTTTTGTTATCTGTCTCAGAGCTTCATCTCTGAATTTTGAAGAGAAGTTATAGGGCGAATAAATGCAAAAGATGAAGTGGTTTAAATTAGAAATGTTCAGATTCAGGACCAAATTACAAAACTTCAGCTGTTTCTGTAACTTTAAACCATTATATAGGAGCTGAAGTGCCAGGACTTGTACTTTGTAGAGCACAGCAAGGCTCAAGTGACATTAAAAAGAACCTATCTGAATTTCCAAAACATTTCATACCCACATTTAATGCCTGAGCAATTCTGCTCCTTCCTTTTATCTCCAAGAAGAGTTAAATTCAGATTTTTTTTTTTTTGGCCCAAGAGGGCAAAGAGGTGACTGGAGATGTGGTTCTGTGTTGGAGAGGGAAGGTGACATGGCAGGAGTTAGGAACTGCTTCTGACTGGATCCCCCTGAGCACAGACACATTCAGGATTTCACTCCATGAACTTTACCCATTATCCAGTTAATTCTTCTGGTCAAAAAAATGGCAGCCAGCTCCAGTAAATCTCTGTGACAGGACTGGAAATGTCCCATCACCAGTGCAGCTTTCCAAGTGCTCTGAAATGGAGCCTTGACATAACAGAGTTTTGCAAACCTCCAGCATGGGAACGCCCACGATCTTCCTATCTCTGCATACGAAAAATCTGCTTTTCTGGAGTTTTACAGACAATAAAATGCTGGGGCCAGCAGTGGTGCCCGTGCCCAGGTGATCTCTGCACTGTGGGAAGGCACAGAGCAATGAACAAGCTGTTCAGTCAGGACCCTGGACAGCAGCTCCTCAATGAATCCCCTGGAGAAATCCGGGAAAAGGTGGAGCAGGAATGATGGAGAACGGTGGTTCTCTAAAGATGAACACATTCAGTTTTCAAATACTGCAGCCAGAGCAAGGCAGGATCCAATCAGCCTAAAATAAAACTTATCTACCTCTCTGCCAGGGCTTTAAACTGGTAAGAAGAGCAAAAGCAGCTCTGTGAGGGGATCCTGGCAGATGTGGTATGTGAGCTGGAAGAGGTTAAGCTTGAATGAACCTTTCCCACCAAAAACCCCAGTGCAGCAGAGTTTGGTGGTGCTTCAGGTTGGGTGAGTCTGTGAACAAACATTTGGCTTCAAACACTTAATTTTACCAACCCACTACCCCAAAATTTCCCAAAAAGCTACCAGGAAAGGCTGGGCTCACACTCAGCCCTGGGGCTGGACTGGGCTCTCTCCTTCCTCCAAAGCCAGAGGAGCTCCTGTTCTGGTAACATTAATTCTGCTATTCCCATACAGATGTTAGCACCAAAATGTTCCCAGAATCATTATTTCAAAAAGAAAGAAACAGCTAAAATGCCTTTGGCCAGAGAAAGAGGAAATCAGGTTGTTCAAACAAGGCAGAATCCTTTTACATGAGAGTGTTTTCCTCCCAAACAAAAAGCACTGAACAGAGGGTGCATCAGACAAATGCAAGATGAACTGAACTTCACAACAGATTTTTCCCTGAATGAATAAAATCTCTGTCCACACAATGTTTGCAGTGTTTCACATTAACTCAGAGCACTCAGATCTAACACATGTGGCAAGCTCTAAAATAGGTGCCTGTAAACTTTAATCTCCTTTCTGGAGTTTGTATTTTCATTAGCAGGCTGTGGTTTCCAAAGCTGTGTAGCCAAACAGGACTGGATTTTACCCAGGACTTTTCCTCAGGAATGTATGCTGCAAATGGTTTAATTTAAATGTCAGGGAGGGAGAGGATTTCACCTGAGCGATATCCAAAGGTTAGGACAATATGTCAGTGGAGATATTTCCTTAATGCCACTACAATGCCTGTGGAACCACCCACAGCTGAGAATCACCAAAAGCAGCTTTAATCAATTGAAACTCTGTTAGAAGATGTTCACAAAATGGATTAAACTTCTCTGTGAGTTACTCAGAGAGTGAGGAAATCTGCTGTTGGAGTTGTTGGAAACAGCTCCTTTGAAATCCCAGCCAACACTCGGGCTCCATGCAAAGCCTCTGCTACAGAAAATTTCTGTCTGGAGCATTAATTTTCATGCCTGAATAGCAGTCTTGCATATTTTCTCCTCATTTAGCACACCTGAGAACAATGAACACCACAAAAAGGAACGGGTGCTCTGTAGGTTCAGCCGAGGTGATGAATTCCTCAACTTCACCACAACAATGGGACACGTCTGACCTGCACCACTGAAGAGGACGATGAGCAGACATGCAAATCTCCCTTAATTACCTCTCTTTGTAAAAAAAATGGGCAAAAAAATGGGTGGCAACTCGAGGGAGAAGCAATCAGTCAGTCAAACCACAGAGCAGTGGAAAGGTCAGATCCCTATAGCCCAAACGTTGCGGATTACAAGAAATTTAAAGCATTAAAATTCCAAATGGCTGCTTTTTGACAGAGGCTTTAATGAGAATGCAAAACGAGACAGCAAGCTGTCCTCACGACCAAAATTGTAATGAGAATGCTGTCCTCTAAGTCCTTTCAGCAGGGAAATGATGTTTCTGTGCCAGGAGCATGAAGGACTCAGCTCCTGTTCGCACACTGCACAGTCCAGGAACTCACGTGGTCCAGTGATTCCTCCTTTCCCCATTCCAAAAAAAACACTGAGATGTCTGGCCTGGCTTCCAGCCACCACTCCTGACTCTCACTGGGTTTGTAGAACATCCCAGCTCTCCAGTGGGCAAGGAGCAATCAGGGAAGGTGCAGGAAAAGTGACAAATAAGAGCTGAACGAGCCTGGCTCAGTGAGGAGACTTCAACCCCCATTAAACCACCAGGGACACCAGAGGATGGACCTGGTGTTGTTTTTCCTCTGGAACACCGCAAAATCCCCTGGAAGAAGCCCCCAGAGCTCAGCTCCATCCCCTCCCAAGCAGCACAGATGGGGTCTGGGGACTCTGTCCTGCTCCAGCAGTCACAGAACAGCTGCTCACTGCCCATTGCTCACTGCCCACAGCTCACTGCCCACTGCCCACTCCTCACTGCCCACTGCCCATTGCTCACTGCCCACTGCTCACTGCCCACTGCCCACTGCTCACAGCCCACTGCCCACAGCCCACTCCTCACTGCCCACTGCTCACTGCCCACTCCTCACAGCCCACTGCCCA
>VWZV01014307.1:64245-85798 GCA_013397155.1 Irena cyanogastra
CACTGCCCACTGCCCACTGCTCACTGCCCACTGCTCACTCTTCACTGCCCACTGCCCATTGCTCACTGCTCACTGCCCACTCCTCACAGCCCACTCCTCACTGCTCACTGCTCACTGCCCACATCCCACTCCTCACTGCCCACTGCCCACAGACCACAGCCCACCCAAAAGTGGCTCCTGCAGCTCCCTGCTTCCTTCCCTGAGCTCCAGCCAGGACTTCCAGAGTCCCAGCTGGCATTTCTGCACTGAACACCCTTGTTAGGCACGTGCCTGATGGTTTTCATCCTGTGAAAAGCAGCATTTTTAACCCTCCCAGCGTTCCCAGCTGACATCCCTTGAACACACTCAGGGGAGCAGCAGCTCCTGAGTGTGGAAGTGCCTGACTCTGCTCCTGGCTCCTCTACTGTGCCTCTCATCAAGGATTTCAGAGGAAATCTGGCTTTTCTAAGAAAAGAAAATAAATTTTTTTCAGGAGGGGTTTGGTTTGGATTTTTTGTGGTTTTTGTTTTTTTTTTTTTTTTCTAATTTTTTTTTTTGTATTTTTTAAAAATTATCCCAAATCATTACCAGTTTTTGGCAAGAACCAGAAAATTGGTTTATTTAAATAAAATAAATAAATAAAATAGTAAATATCATGCCTTGCTCCAAGGTGATTACACCTTTAATGACCCCATCATCACCACCACAAGCAGATATAACAAGTCCTCCTTTCCATCTTTAAGAAATAATCAGGATATCATGGTGTTTTACCATCTCATTCCCTCTTTTTCCCCCCTCTCTCACTGCCTCCAGCCCCACAGGAAGCAATCATTTCTATGCAAATGCTGGGGAACAGAAATACAACTTCTCCATGCCCTGCCTTTCCTTGGGGAAACCAATCTGCTGGCTCTGTTTGGAGAGGCACAGAAAGCACTGAGCTGCAGGATTGATCTGATATTAACAATTTCTGCATCATTTACATATTCATGACTGGCTCTTCATTCTGGAGGAGCAGGAACCACCTCGTTTCCCCTGGCCAGGAATGATGGGAGGTGACTGCTGCAAACCCAGTTCAGGTCAGAAACCACTCAGAAAACCTCTTGAAAAGCTCGTGGCAGCTGGGAGGGAGGAACATTTAATGGCAAATTGCTCCAAATTCCCTGTTCTCCGTGGGCTGAAGCACTCAGGCACCACTTTGGGCTGAAACACCAGGAACTGGCCAGCTCACAGGCAGCCAGAGGTCACTTGGCTCGTCCTCTCCTGCTCAGGAGTGGCAGATCTGGATAATTATGAACAGGAATTATCAGCAGAGAGGGTTTCTGCAATCTTCAGCACTCAGCAAAGCACCTGCTGGTCCCCTGAGTGGGGCAAATCCAGCTGCAGCAGCAAATATCCCACATTCTGGACAGCAGGACAGGCTGCCAGCTTGAGGCTCTAAAGTTGTAATTTTTTCCTATTTTGTCCCCTTTTTTTGTGATCCTAAACGTCCCCCTGGGGTTCCTGCTGTGGGAAGGAAGAAGAGGCTCTGCCCAGCATCCCACAGAGCCCTCAGTGCTGCTCCTGAGTGCACCAGCCAGGCTGGATTCATTTCAGCCCAGCTGGCACAAATCTGCCTTTCTAAAGGAATTCAACTTCCTGGGAAAACGATAAACAGGGAGGAAATTTCTTTGTGAGAATCTCTGGGTTAATACACAGAGTGCTGATCTCAGCACACACTCCACAGTGCCAGACACTAAAACTGAGCTGTGCTCTGCAGTTCCTTCACATTTCTGCCCAAAAGAAATAAATAAACAACCTGAACCCTTTGTGGAAGAACAAATGTCTCAATCACAACTTCCAGGGAGTCTGAACTGTGCTTTTGCACATCCTACAGTCTCACAGGTGCCTGCATCTCCTCTCAAAGCTCAGAAGATGCAGCTCCAGGAGTTTTGTCTCTCTAAACACCACTGGCATTGCAAATCCTCTCACTGAAGAATTCTCTACTGGGAGGGTGGGCAGGGGCTGGGATGGAATTCCCAGGGAGCTGTGGCTGTCCCTGCATCCCTGGAAGTGCCCAAGGCCAGGCTGGACAGGGTTTGGGGCACCTGGGACAGTGGGAGCTGTCCCTGCCATGGCTGGTGAATTAAGTCAGAAATTACAGAGTAAAACCCTTCACCTTTTAAGATAATGGATACAGGTAGAAAAACCAATGTCTGCCTGAAAAATAAAATTTTCTTCAAGCAGGAACTGCCCACAGCTCTTTACACAGGAATTCCTCCTTCCTGTAATTTCCACATGAAAACTGATAACTGCATGCAAGCTAATAAGTTAAAAGATGTCTCCTGTAATAACTCCTAAAGATCTAAAAAAACCCCTTCATATTAAATTTAGAGTTTTTTTTTTCTTTCTTTTCATCAAAGCCCTTGGTTGTACTTCACCTGAACTTGCTCATCTCTCTCATCTTCTCTGTGGGGAGTGAAATGAAACCCAACTCATTGTTTGGGGCTGATGGAGCACCTCAGCCTCCCTCACATCTCCATTAATAACTCAGCCCTACCTCGAACAAAAGATCACATTTTCAAAAGAGAAAACAAAGAAGGGGAAAAAAAAAATCAATGAAGAGGTGTCATTATCTGAGGAAATAAATAGAAAAAAAATAGAAAAATCCTTTTTTTGCAAATCAAGAAGAAATTAAGTGAAGCAATGCCTGAGTCAGCAGTTTGGAGCCAAGCTCCCTCCTCCCTTTCTGGCTCCACAGGTGTCCCTTGGTTTTTGTTCTTCCTGTCCTTACTGCTTTGGTTTGGGGTCATTCTGGTGTGCTAAAATGCACATTTGTGCACTTTTTGGTGTGCTAAATCAGCAAATTCTCCCACCAACCTGGAAATTCCACTTCTCCTGCAGCTGGAGCACCCCAGCCCCTTTTTGTTTGGGGAAGAGCTGTGATCCCTGCCTGCTGCTGGGATCCAAGCCTTTATTCCAGCTGGGAATGTCTGGAGTGGCTGCCAGAGCTCCCTGCTAACCTGGTGGGAATTCAGGAACATCAGCCTAATTAAAACTGTAGTTGTATTTGTTTTGCCAGGCTCTCCCTTTTATCTGCACCCATAATGATTTTTGCTCCTGACTTCGAGAAGCGTCTGTGGGTGGGAACAGTGAGGGATAGATTCAAATAATGAGGCTCTAAATGACTACAAAAGACTTTACACTGCTCTGAATCATCCATCTCCAGTGCTGCATTATTCAGAAATTAATGCAACCCTATAAATGAATAATGATTTAAATGTACTTTTAAAAATTGTTAATGCTCCAGCACTTTCTCCTTCCCTACATAATCAGAAAATTGATTATGACTACGACTAGACCTATGTTCTTCATTTAACTTATGTAATGGGGATGTAGAAAAAGCTTTGCAACAACAAAGTGGAAATGGAAAAGATTTCCAGGAGACTGGAAATGGGTTTTTAACCTTCAGAATTCCCTACCCAAACTCAGAGGGAATTAGCACCAAAAAAAAAGCCTGCTGGAAGGCTGCAGGGTCTAGAGAAAACTGAATTATTGCCAAAGCTGAGGAAAAAATCCAAAATAGACCAGAATTTGTGTCAAATAGAAAGGATAAACGAGGATAATATGAGTACAGAAGATTTTGTGCTCATTTCCCCACGTTACTCTTTTTTTAAAAAACAAGTTGTTAGGAGAATCCTAAAGCCAGGAGATGTATGAGCAGCAGAAACAACACAAACAGATTTTCAAATGTTTGTCTGAGGGTGATTCTCATCTGGATTATCTGGTGAACAACAGGAGGTGAACACAACAAGTGAGATTTAGAAAAGGATCTGTTCTCCAGCAGCTGTGGCTGCCCCTGGATCCCTGCAGTGCCCAAGGCCAGGCTGGATGAAGCCTGGAGCACCCTGGACAGTGGAAGTGTCCCTGCCCAAGGAAGAGGGTGGCACTTCAAGATTTTGAGGTCCTTTCCAACCCAAAGCTTTCTGGGATTTTAAGCTTTCACTCCTCCCTCTGGGTTTTCATTTTTAGCAATAATGATCCCTTCATCTCTCTTTGAAACCACCCTGATAAAGAGATTCCAAACTGGTGGAGGCAGGGAGTTCACCCAGGGGAAGGGACAAAAGCCAGAGAATGGTTCTTGATCCTTCAGGAATCAGGGGCGGTGTGACCACTTTGGTTCTGCCCAGTTAATCTTATTAAAAGATTAAAAAAAATAATTATTCTGGTTTGAGGAGGGTGGAGGATGTGAGTGAAACTGGAACTGGGTCTGTGCATTTTAATGAACACTGTGTGAGCATCAGCTCTTCTTTAGGCACATGTTTTAAAATAGATATTATGTAAATTATTAAATGCTTTTCTGTTCAATTCACACTGGGAATTTTTCAGGAGCAGGCCAGAGATGAGAAATCGTTGTCTTCACACAAAAGCAAGTGAAATGTGACAACTCACTCCGCCAAAAGACTGTTGAACAAGGTTTTCTTCTGTGCAACAATGAAAGTATAATGGATATGTTATTTAGAGTTCCACCCTGAGCAGACACTTCAAAGCCTCTGCAGCCCCAGAAGATGCTTTCAATAAAATCATCTTCCACCAGGACTGGCTGGAACTTGCAATAATCACAAATTATTGATGCCATGTAGGGCATGAACTCTGCTGAGGCTACAACCACAGATGTCCCCTCATCAAACCCCTGTAAAAATCCCTGCCACTGCAGCTGCAGGACTGTCCCCAAGCCTTTCTTTTGTAAAATCAGTGTAGTTTATTTGCCCTTCACTGATTTACAGGACAAACCACAGAACTTTTTATCAGATCATCAGAGACACCACCTAAAGACATTCACATGTGGGAAGACTCGTGCTCAGACAGAACAATCCCTGCTCCTTTCACTGATATTATTTAGTAGCTAAGAAGCACAAAAGCCTGGCTCTGGGTGTCGAGTCCATAATTTTACATCTCTGGATTTCCAAGATTTACATCTGTCATAAATATCAGAAACATGAATCTTGGAAACCAAATATTAAAATGAGGGATGACACTGTGATGATAGAGTGAAATACTGCCACCAAGCCAGCAGAGCCCTGCTCCTTCCACCCACCTGCAGCTGGGTAAACTCCCTGTTTTCACTCCATTTAACCCTGCTGACAAACTGGGAGCTCCAGGACATCTCCTGCCCACATTCCCTGTCCCAGCTCCTCCTTGACTGAGGGGCTGCAGGACACTGGGGATGGCACCTGATCCCTCAGTGTGGAAAGGCCTCTCTCTCTCTCTCTCTCTCTCTCTGGGGCCTCCTTGCTTGGGGAAACCCCCTGCAAAGGGTCTGTGCTAGAATTCAGAGATGAACGGGATCTTTTTCGGTCTTCAGGTCGCTGTTTATTTCTTATCTTATCAAAACTTCTCTACACTGCTTGCACCAGGCTTAGCGTGGTGAAGAGTACAGTGAAAAAGGTCACAAGATGTGCAGTTTCAAGGTCTTTTAAAGCCATCCTGTCCAACCAGCTCTAAAAACGTGCTTTATTTCTACTTCTCTGCCAATAACTAACTAACTTTCTGACACGTAACATCTGCATCATGACTTCTCCAAACCAATCACCCAGTGCCACTAATACTACAGAAAATGGAGTAAATTAAGAAGAAGGAGAAGAAGGCAGGGCAACACTCAAAATTCTCCATTTTGCCCTCCATCCACTCCCATACTAAAAACCTAAAAGTCTAAATTTTTCACCCAGTGATAACTACACTACAATTCACCCTGCACATTCACAGATTGTGCATCATCCCAAAGCCTAGGGAGTTTTCTCCATGGACAGAGGTTAAAGGCACGGCTCTCAGGAGGGTCAGGGTTTGTCAGAACAGACAGAGAAACATTCCCTGTGCCCTGGGTTCCAACACCTCAGGAATGGGAATCACTTCAGGAATAACCCCCAGGAGCCTGGCACTCCCCCAGCACTGCTGGCTCCTCCAGCTCTGCAGTGGCAGCTCCTGCTCTGGGTCGTACCTGATACTGCAAGTGCAAATTGTAAATAAATAATGACCAAATTCAGGCAAATAAATAATGGCCAAAGCTGCTCCTTCCTCTGTTCAATGCCAAGAAATATTTCCAAGCCTTAAACCTGACTGCTTGTACTGAGTCAGACACAACTTCTTAAGTTTAATTTAATCATGGCCAGATTAAATTTCTCCAAAGTGGTGAAGAAGAGAGGTAAAATTTTTGGGTTTTTACAGCTTTAAAGGCAGAGAGATCTGTGACTCTCAAGACCTTAGCCCCTTCCAAGTTGAAAAATCTTGATCTTAAGATTTTTCCCACTTACAAGAAGAAAAATCTTGATCTCAATGATAAATATTGGCCAGCTAATGAAAAACAAGTGTCTCATCTCAGTATTGGAGAGGATCTTTGGTGTCTCCTCTCACAGCTGAGACAGATATACAATACCACCAAATTCATGATGCCTGCAATTTTCTAATTGATTCAATTTCAAATTTTTGTTCCTTTTTTTCTCCCCACAACGTTTGTCTATTTTTCTAATTATCTGCAGTAATTTCTGACTCTCTTGAATGAGCTCATTCATCAGGAAAAAAGCAAATTCCTACCAAAGTATAGGAATTGTCTGGGCTTTACTCCAAAATCAAAATGGAAACTGATTCTTCTGGCATTCAGTATGAAGGAATTCAGGAAAAAAATCCTGAATAACCTCTTACCTCCCAAATCCATGTGTAAATTCTGTGTCCTAAATAAAGTCAGTCCATGAATGAAACTGGGGGATGTTCAATTTTACACAATTAACTTTAAAGATTCCTATCTAAAACATAAAAAATCCTACCCTCCTGTATTTCCAGGATAAATGGGAATGTGGCCATTCTTTTATAAACTCACACAGGAAGAGCTGAGCAATAAACAACAAACCCAACTCACTGAGTGCCTCCTGGACAGCCACAGCAATGGAATAAACTGTCCTGACCTCCCTCACTGGAAGCTGCCAACCTTAAAATAACTTTGTGTTCCTGCTTTTTTACAAATTCCAGCTGTTAGTTCTGAAGATCTGATCTCAAAACGTGCAGGGAATGCTTTAGGTGAGCCTTGTACCATTAAACAGGGATTTCCACCAGTCATAAATTATTCTCTTTTCAACGCTCAAGACTGACAAAGGTGCCAACTTCTCAATTTAATTAGGGAACTTCTCTGTGAGAGATGTATTTCAGTCGAGTTCTGTTCTCTCAGCTTCACCTCAGGTTTCATCCTTTCCATCAGCCAAACAAATGCTCTCAAGTTGTTCTCTCAGAAATCATCTCACGCAGATAAAACAAATGATTCCATTTTGCATACTCACATTTATCTTGAGAGGTGCCTTCAAATCTTTCTCTGGCTGGCTGGGACACCCATGGCTCTCCTGAATTTCCTGCAGGAAAAGCTTCCCAAAGCAGAGGAATTAAAGGGCATCAACCCCCATCCCCAACCACTTCATCTCCCACCCAATTCCCCAAATTCTGCCACTACAGAAGGAAAAGCTGCTCAAAACAGGAGCAGGGAATTCCACCAGGGAGGAACAAATAAATTCATGACACTGAGGGTTTGAGGTAAAAAATTCTATCGATAATTTCTGTATTAATCACAGGTTTTGACAAGAAACAGAAATTATCTTCTCACTGGAAGGATTCAGACATTAAAACTTCAATTATTCCTTCTGTGCAGTTTTCTCCAGCCACTGGAGAAGTCACTGAAAAACCTTATGCAAGTTACACTCTTAACTATGGATTTGCTCCCATTGATTTGTAGGAGTGTAACTGAGGAGAAATACATCAACTTGATTAAAATGACCCATTTTTATTGACTTTGTAATGAATTTTCCTGCAGCTGAACAAAAAGCACATTTGTACAACCTGAACTCCTCCCACAGTGCAGAGTCAGAAGCAGCAAAATGCACAAATAACTTTGAATTTAACAAGCTCTGTTCTAATCTCAGCCACAGCTGCAAAAATTATGTTTTTCCTAAATTATTTTTTCCTAGTTTGAACGTAGGTATTGCTGTTACAGCAAAATCCATGCCGTGCACAATGAAATAAATTAGAATATTATTTAAAATGATGAACCTTGCAGTTATGGTTACACCTGGAGAGTGATTTTAGTGAGTTATGAAATAGGCAGGGCCTGGGATGCTAAAGATTAGTTCAAGAATTGGAAAAAATCAGAACCCCCACAAGTTATTAACACAGGAAAACACCATAATACAGAATTCAAAATATAGAACTCAAAATATAGAATTCATAATACAGAATTCCATGAAAGGCTGTAAAGAAGTTAAGAACAAACACACACAAATGTTTTGCCTTTCCTTTCTGTGTGAAATCAGACAGATTAATTTCATTCCCAGGAACTGGAGTGTCCCTGAATTCCCCAATTCTTGGTTTTCACATTTCTTTTTTAACTATTTGAGTAGTTTGAGTTTTCTAAAGCTTAGTGAGTGGACATGACATTTAAACTATGATTTATTTTATTCCTGAATGACACACTCATTGCTTTCACAGAGACTGAATGCAGTTTTTGCCAGCCTGGGTTAGGGTTTAGCCAGGTTATCAGTGCCTTTCCCAGCACCTATACATTTTGGTGAAATTCTTTTGTGACAAACACAGAATTCTGCCCACAATTAGCCCACTGATGATGCACATGTGAGAAATCCATCAAAACCAGAGCTTATAAAAATCCTCCTGTTGAAGAAACCAATGCAATTACTCAGAAGAAAACATCTCCAGCACTGAGGCAGCGACCTGGAGGCACAAAGTCATGGGATGGTTGGGGTTGGAAGAGCTCCATAAAATCCAGGAACTCCTTCCCTGTGAGTGTTGGGGAGCTCAGAGAAAAGAGAAGGCACCTGAACCCCCCCTGTTCCTGGGCCAGGTGACCTCAAATCCTACTCTGCCACTTAAGCATAACTGTTTCCCAGAGGTTATAAAATAATAGGTTGTGTAAAAATAAAAGCTTAGTTCTCTCACTGGAATCCTTGATCTGACTCCCAACAATTTTGTCTTGATCTGATTCCCATCAATTTTATCTTGGTCATAAACATTTTCCTCCTAATACTGTTATCCTTCCAGCAGTTTGCAAGATTGCTCTGTGATTGTTTCTTTTTATTCTCACAGGCCTGTGAATTAAACTGAAGAGCCTCCTCTTTATTTCACTTTTTTTGATTTTATTTTATGGTATCAGAGTTTATCAAGCTCATAACCACATCCCTGTGCTTTTCCCCACTGAAAGGAGCAGCAAAAGATGCAAAGAAAAACCTAAACTGTTTCAATTTTCCAAAGCCAGGGGGTGAGGTAGAAGAGAGAGCAGGTTTTGAACAATTCTGTCCTAATAACTATTGATCCTACTGGGGAATTTCTGCAGCAAGCAGCACGGAACTGCCAAAATATGCAGCAGGAAGGGATTACAGGTATATAAAGAGATCACATAATCTGCACATAAATCAGTTTAATAGTCAATCAAGCACAAGACACAAATCCAGAGCAATCCTGGCTTCAGCAGCTCTGCTGCTCACAGAACTCCCTGGATTTTTGTAATGGTGCTTTAATCCTGTGAACATTTCAGAGGCAAAGCAGAGACTGAGCTGGAACCTCTCCCTGCTTCTGCCTCATTAAGGGAGTCCAGAGTGAATTAATTAGACCTGAGCAGCCCACCCAGGGCAGTGGGGCCAGGCAAGGTGAAGCCAGGGGTGCAGGACATTTATTAGTTATTATTATTATTTATCACTGCTGACAGGGCACCAGAACCAGAACTCTCTGACTTCCAGACCCAAGTGGGAGCCACAGATCTGAGCCTGACCTAGCAGAGCTGGGCTCGCTGCAAGAACTCCTTCCAGCCACACTGCTGGTGCAGGTGAAGTGGAAAAAAGGAATACTGAGAGCTGTGACATTCTTTTCATTTTTCCAGAGTCGTTCTGAGCGTGATGCTGCAATGTCACTGTGCTGCTTCAGGTCTCAGCTCAGCTCCTGTCCTCGGGGTGCAAGACAGAGTCCTGGGCAGGGTCCCAGGAGCCCCAGCCCATCTGGAGGATCACCCACAAAGTTCCTTCTGGACAGGAGAGGCCTCGGTGACATTTGCTGTCCCTACACCCCACTGTCAGACCCCAAACCTCAGGCTGACTGCTGTTCTCCTCATCTCTGCACACGTTCCTAGTGGAATTCACATTTTTTAGCATAAATGGACAGCATTTAAATGAAATTTAACTACTGGCCTGGACTATAATTTGCATTAACACTGTCACTGCACACCTGGCCCTCTCACAGTGACATCTCTATTTTATAACCCCTCAGATGCAGCCATCTAATTCTCTTTTCTGTCAAGACTGGGAAGTGGACAAGAAAAATTATGATAAAGCAATTTTGTCAGGGTGTCCTGACCTCTGTTACAGGGAGATATTTCAGGGTGGTTGATGCTGGCAGAGTTCACACAGCAATTTCTCCACCCAGCTGTCCTCACCTGGATCCAGCCCCTGCTGCCCACAAGGATCTCCACAATTTGGGGATTGTTCAGTTCACAGCCACTCTTCAATATAAGAATATTCTGTGAAAAACAAAATATTCTGGCTTTAGCAGGTTCCTATGTTAATATCTGTGACCCACTAAAAGATCTGACACTTGCCAGGCCTTCCACCCAAACCATCTCAATTTATACAGAAAATCTGCTTCACTTTTCAGTAATTCTCATGTATTCTGCCAAACCTTTTTTAAAACACTGATACTCACAACATTTTTCTAAGCAATTAAGAAAATCTCTAAGAAAAAAGCTTAGTTTTTTTAACAGTGTCGTAAGAAGTAACAGATCCTTTTCCTTTCTTCCTCCCCATCTTGTCATAAATGAATTTTAACAAGCAGAGCTCGTTAAACATATTTAGCACAAGTACCTGAAGTAGATTTTAATAGTTTCAGCATTCCTAAAATATCTCTTCTGCAAAACACACAGCTAGAAGAACGCACCAGCGTGTGCTGCAGGGATTTTTGGGTTCACTTTTCAAGGGAGCATCACTCCAGACCATCTTTGTTAGGAGGGATGGTGGAAACCTTTGGAATTCTGCTCCAGAGGACACCTCACAACAACACCCTCCCAAACCTCACATTCCCCCTGCACAGCTGGTGGTTTGTTGCTTTTACATCCCTCAGGAATCACCTGGGGGAAGGATTAGGATTATTCCACTGTTCAATGCCCTCATTAAATGGGATCAGCCAGGTTTGGGTTCTTCAAAATCCCGAGCATCCCCACATGGCCAGCCTGGTTTTACAGCTCTGAACTGTAGAGGGAAATCTGCAACTGGTGTGAGAGCACTGGGAATGATCCCCAAATCCAAATTCCAGGATTCCCAATCAGTGGGAATCCACCTTAGCTTGGACTTTAGATGTTCCTCCCTTTTAAAATGCCCTCCGAACTTTCTGTAAATAAAGCAATTCCCCTCTTCCCCAGGCATGTTTTCCTAAGGTTTCACAGCTCTAATTATCAGGAGCAGTATCTTCATGGTCTCCTGCTATGCTGCTTGAAAATATAACCCAAAAAAAAAAAGGACCTATTTGGGAAGTTTCTTTGAACTTCCCAAGCTGATGATTTCTTACATAACTGCAATAAGAACCTCTGGGGAAGAGCCTGCTACGAGCACCATGTCAGCAATTTCAGCTCGTTCCAGATGGTTCTCTGCCCTCTCCACAGAGCCACTGAATGGATTAAACTCAGCATTGGATCATTCCAGAGCTCCTTCTCCAGGAATTCTTCAGCTCTTTCCCAAGAGTTCTGCAGCTCCTTTCCCCAGGAATTTTCAGCTCCTTCCCCAGGAATTTTCAGCTCCTTCCTCAAGAGTTCTTCAGCTCCTTCTCCAGGAATTCTTCGGCTCTTTCCCAAGAGTTCTTCAGCCCTTTTCCCCAGGAATTCTTCATCTCCTTTCCCAAGAGTTCTTCANGGCTCTTTCCCAAGAGTTTTTCAGCCCTTTTCCCCAGGAATTCTTCATCTCCTTTCCCAAGAGTTCTTCAGCCCTTTTCCCCAAGAATTCTTCAGCTCCTTCTCCAGGAATTCTTCAACCCTTTTCGCAGGAATTCTTCAGCTCTTTACCCAGGAATTCTTCATCTCCTTCCCCAAGAGTTCTTCAGCTCCGGAATTCTTCAGCTCCTTCTCCAGGAATTCTCCCAACTTCCTGCCCAGGAATTCTTCAGCTCCTTCCCCAAGAATTCTTCAGCTCCTTTCCCCAGGAATTCTTCAGCTCCTTCTCCAGGAATTCTCCAATCTGCTGCGCTGACAGTACCAGGAGGACAGAATTAGCCATGGGCAGCCCAGTGCCATCTGTTCCCAGGCTGGGAGTGAGCAGCCAGCACCAAAATCCCTTCTCTGGCTGCAGTTTGCCTTCTGGAGGAGGCTGCACAGAGGGGAAAGCTGAGCTGCAGGAACTGGGGAAGGTTCTGCCACCCCCAACGGGAAACTCTGCTTATTCTGCATTTTCCAGAAGCCCCATTCATGTTTTTTCTTTGTTGTTTCATTCTGTTTTGTTTTGCCTGAAAAAAGTGGAAGCTTAGTGTCAGAAGGAAGAATTGTTTGATATCTCCTTTCCTGCTGAGGCTGGTCCCGGCAGCTCAGGTTTATTGCAGCCCTGAAAAATTTGGCTTCTGCCCAAAAAAACTTAACCTGACCACGGTGAAGTTGAACTTGGTAAAAAAATAAAGGTGGTTTTAAGAGTCTGGTATCTTCCAGCTGCCCCCAGCCAGCACTAATTATCCACCTGGAACCATGTGAACACACTTTTGACACTTCTTAATTCTAGTCCTTGCTTCCACTATTGTCCTTTTGCAATTTCAGTGGTAGAAGCTCACCTTCAGGAAAAGTTATTCATACATAATTCAAGAAATAATCCTACAACCCCCATAAATGCAATTCTTTTTTCATTTCTAGGCAAAGTTATGCAACAGCAGCAGAACAATTTCTAATACTATTGCAAGCAGATAACTGAAAGTAAACAAATAAATCCATAAACATTAACATTTTCATTACTTACATCCTAAACACTGTGATAACAACCAGATAAAAAGCACAGCAGAGATTTCTCCAGCCCTGGCATTATGAGCTGCAAAAATTGCCACAGTAAGTCAACAGGCAAAGTTTTTATGGCTAAATATGTAATTAAAAAAGAAAATACTCTGCTCACCTAGGAAAACCTGAGCTGGTTTCAAACTGAACATCTTGATTGAATCAGCACTCCAGAATCCAAGAGGAAACTCACACCATTGACAACTCAAAATTTGGATTTCTCTGTTTTTTATTATTCCATAGTCCTTCCACAGTGGAAAATTAGATTAATTTGAGCCAAAAGAAAGCAAAATTATTTGTGTAGCCCAAAAAAAAAAAATCCCAAACACCTCAGGACTATCAGGTGTGGGATGAAACAGAAACTTAAAGTAACAGAATTTTTTGGCAGTTTTTCAACATTTTGAGACTAAAATACTGCCCTACTTTCCAGCATTTTTGCAAAGCTGGTGTAACTCTGTCCAGTAATCCCTACACCAGAATTTCCAAAAACTCACAGCTTCAATGAACAATTGTTTTTAGAAGATTCTCAAATACCAAGGAAGCCTTTGTGACACTTTCTATTTTACCCAGCTGGGACATCACTGGAATTTAATCCAGTGCTATGATCACAGTGGGGGGCACTCACTACTAAGGAGATACTTTTAGATCTGGCTTTTTTCTCATTTCATGGCATCTTTTACACCCTTTGTTAGCAGATAACTCAGAATTAAAGCCAACAAATCTCCTGTATGGTACTGAAGGGAGAGCTTTACTTGGATCAAACAAGGTGGGACAAGAAAATTAGGGAGGAAAAAATTAAGTTTTATAAAGCTTCCCTTATTAGCTGATGTTTATAAATGGTTTCTACCATTGCAGCTGATTTTGTCATGTCCTGAAAATACTAATTTAGACATAATTGAATCATGCTACAATGACAGAACTGCATTGATCACACATCAGGGGTGGGATTCAGGCCCACATCAGGGGGTGAGACCAGGAGATAAATTGCTTTACTTATTGAATGTTCAGTGCAGTAATTAGTATGGAAAAGATCCCATGGAAAGCTGTGTTAGCAAGCACCTATCATCTCTCCAGAACCAGGCTGAAAATTGGGATGATTTGGGGCTTACCCTGTACCTGCCCCACTGCAAACATTCCTCTTCTCCATGGGAAGCAGCAGCTGAGAGCTCAGTTCTAAACGTTGCTTTCCTGCTATTAAAAACATCACTGCAAACATGATTTTTGTACCAGTTCCTTGCCAGCCTGGGCTGAGATCCTTCCCCACCATCCCTGCTGGGATAATTTTTTGCTGTGAAATGTTGTGGTTATTGCTCACTTTGTATCAGGTTCTGCTCCTTCCCTTCCCTTTTTGAGCTGTTTCTGCCTCTGTCTGCTCTGCCCTGCTGAGGCACACCTGGAATATCACTTTAACTCCAGGATCAGAGCTCAGCAAACACAAGGAGCTGCTGGAGAGGGTCCAGTGGAGGCCACAGAGATGATTTGGGGTCTGGAGCATCTCTGGTGAGGGGAGACTGCAGGAGCTGGGGCTGACTGTCCTGGAGAAGGGAATCCCTGTAATATTGGGTATTTACCAGTCCATGGAAATGTCTCTAAGGAATGCCAAGAGGGTGGTGCCAGGCTCTCTTCAGTGGTGTCCAGGAACAGGACGAGGAGCAACAGCCATGAACCAAAACACAGCAAACCCCACCTCACCATGAGGAAGAGCCTTCCATGGAATGTGGCAGAGCACTGGAACAGCTGCCCAGGGAGGGCCTGGAGTCTCCCTCTCTGGAGACATTCCAAGCCCACCTGGACTCATTTCTGGGTCACCTGCTCCAGGTGATGGCTTTTGGGGTTACCTAAAAGCAGACAAAATAAGGGAATAAAAAGCAGTTCTGTTTATTGAAGGCCTTCAGGTGCATTTGGGGCACACCAAGCCCTCCAGGGCTACACCCAAAATGTCCCACGGGGCACGGGTGTCACACTTGGATAAGTTTGGGCCATTTGCACATTGGGGGTGAATCCTCCAATTCCAGCTGCAGCTAATGAAGGCATTGACCCCAGGTTTGCTGCCCCAAGTCACTTTTGTTCCCATCTCTGGGGCCTGAGGCAGTGAGGGGTCCTTGATTGCCAGCCTGGAGAGGAATTGTTGTGTGTGCCCAGAATGGGACAGCAGCAGCTGACACTGAGTGTGGAGTTCAGAGTCGTGCACTAAAGAACTGCAGGGTCACAGAGAGATGGAAAATAGAAAAGGTAAAATCCTAAGGCATCACAGGTGAGCCTGCCTTGGCAGTGGGGTTGGACTGGGTGACCCCCAGAGGTTCCTCCCAGCTCAAATTATTCCAAGATTGTGCTCAGTGCCCATCCATGAGGATGCTGCATGGCCAGCCCCTTCCCTGCCCATGGAGAGCCCAGAGCTGTGCTCAGGAAAGGGCTGCTGGAAAGGAGTGGGCTGCAAGGGCAAGACCCCTGCTGGAAAAGGATCTAAGAATAACACCCGTGCACAAAGACTCATGAAAATCCATGCAGGATTTCCCCTGGTACCCATTCAGCCCCAGATTGTGTTTACCTCGCTGAGATATGGAGCTGATTATTCATCAGCAGGATCCCATCAGGAGCAGAAGTCTCGGTTTCCACTGTGAAAATGATCCCAAGATCACATCAGCATATTTAATTATTGTTGTGACATCAATCCACCCTCCCCAGATATGTGTAAACACCTTTTTATTGTTCCACTGGGACAGCTCGCTGGGTGGCCTCCTCACAAAATAATGAGGAATTAAAGGTGTTCAGAGAGATTTGTGTAAGAAACCACTCATCCATCCCAGGAACAGAACACAACAGCCTCTCTGCACACCTGTAATAAAAGCTGCATGGCTGTTCTGATAGCACTGAGTCCCTAATCAAATAAAAGGGAGCTTGCATCATTAAACAGCAGCATCCTGAGAGGCACTGATAGAACATCCTCACCCCCCGTTCAACCCTGGCAGGTACAAACACAACTGCACACAGCATCAAACAGCACTCACCTGTCCAGCACTGAACCTCAACAGATCCACGGGCCCCAGCAGCACCTTCAAAGCTACAACAAAAATCAATAATTGGTGGATTTAACACAGTGAAGGAGTCCTTTCCATACTAATGACAAAACCAGCACTTGCAGCTTTGTAAACCCACCGAGGTCCAGCCTAAACCATTCCTTTACAATGAGCCAAGAGCCAGATGAGCCTGGAGGAGCAGAGCTGTGACAGTGCTACCCTGCAGAGGGGTTTAGGAGATTCTGAGTCTTAAAAAGGAGTCAGAGCAGCTCATTAAGGAACTGAAATTCCTAAATCTGGAGTGCCCTGACAGCAGAAATTCAGGCAGGTCCCACTGCCCCACAGAGCACTGCCTGTTCTGATAACCCTCAAAGCTCCCGTTCCACCCGCTGCCTGTCCTGAGCTGTCTCCCCAGTTAACATAATTGGGTTTAAATTCCGAGGCACAGCTCTGGATGAGCCCAGCTCTGCTGTTGCTGCTGCCTGGGGATGTTTGCCTGGCTCTGACAATCTCCAGTGAAGCAGCACCTTTGCCCTGGCAGTAAAACCATCCCCACCGCTCGCGCTCTGCTTTAGACGCCCTCCTCCCTTCATGCTCCCAAAGAACCCTTCCCCTGCAGAGCTCCCCGCCCTCACTGTATCCTTGCCTGTTTTTATCCATCTGACAGCTGCCCTGCAACTTCCCCAAGAGGTGGCAGGCCCTGGAATGTGCATCCAAGGCAGGAAGCACCTTCTGCCCAGTGCCCCCTGCCCTCCCCTTGCCGCGCGCGCACACGCCCGGATTCACAGCCTGCAGGTGCAGAAGGGAGCAGATCCTGGGATGGGAAGGGAAGCATCTCCTCGTGTTCAGAGAGAGGAAAAGATTTCATTGCTGCTTTTCCAGACCCTTTGAAGAGCTCCAGTATCACCAAGCTCTCAATATCTCCCACATCTGGGAGAAGCAAGCTCATGAAATGCTCGATGCTGTCGCTTACAAGCTCCACAAAATGCACAAAGCAGAGAATTTTCTGTTTGGACAAGAACATCAACTCCATGATCTGCCATAAATATTATTTTCCCCCCCATAAAATCTGTGATGTTTTTAATTATATGTTTGTATCCAAATGTAAATTCGTTGTTACACCAGCTGTCATCCTAATACTAAAGTCAAATAAATAAAGGTGGAATTTTTTACTCTGGAGCACTGTAAACCGCAGACTTGAAAATATTCTCCATCAATCAGGTAATAAAAACTTTCCCCTTCTACAGCAATTTAGATTTTCTGAGAATGACAGCTATTGGTAATTGAGTAAATCTGCTGAAAAACAAAATGAGGAGTTGCTTTTGATTGATAGCAAGGACCTTTCACTGCCCAGTTATCTGAATCCTGAGTGCAAAAATAACAATACATCACCCAAGCCATGAACTTCCATCAGACATTAAACCAGAATTAAATCTTCAGCCCAACTTCTAACTTGCTAATCCCATTTATTCCATTCTTTGTTTCCTTCCTTAAGCAGCTTCCAGGCCATGAAAGTTCATTATGACCTGCCCTGTGATTAGTCCAAGATTTCTTAATAGGCACTTGAGCTTTTTAAAACCCCAAATAAATTACATGTATCACTCTCCAGTTATCTGTTATTTTGCTGACATGCCAGAGGAAAGAAAATTTTCCTTTTGGGAAAGGAAAATTCCTTTGCTGCAATTCATCCTTAGAATATCATGCTCATTATTACTTTATAGATATTTTTCAGTTAATTTACTAAATACTGAGGTAAGAGCCATTGGCTCATAACTCCTGAGCTCCACCAGCGTGTTTTAAAAATATAGAAAACATCATTTTCCCTCTAGTTGTCCAGATTTTAACAATAAGACTTCAACAAAATATTTTTACTCCACAGAAGTTATTTTTAAAATAAAAAACATTATTTTAAAAAGTATTTTTGACAAAATATTTTCACTTCAGAAAATTCCTGCTTTAGTTTTGGAGATCCTCTGTGAGGGAATTGCCTCCATTTCACTTCCACAATTCCCCCAGTTGTCTTCTGTGATTTTAATCTACAGAATCCCTCGGTGTGCCACCAGCTCAGAGCTCCTGCAGCAGCCCCAGATTCCTGGGAAGGAATGTGATTCTGACAACATGATGGAAAATAGATTATCTGCATCTTTAATCAATAGTTTAAATGCATATGGAGTGTTGAAACATGGTGTTTACTGCACTGTCCCTTGTGGAGTATAATTATGTTTTCTATACATGAAAGCAATTTAATTTGTTTGCATCCAGAGAGACACTTGTGTAATATTCAAAATAATAATGATGTGCACAATGATCCAGACAGGATTTAATTTTTTTGAACAATTCTGTACTAAACAACACAGCCCTTTATTACTTCAGCAGACTATCTGCAGCCAGCATTAAAAGAGAATCAGAAGTGAGCTCAAGCAGAAATGAGAGATGGTTTGATTAAACCCTGGGTTGTTCCACTCTTCCTCTGGACTCAATCTGCTCATTTCAGTGGGACAGAATAAATCAAATAAGTGACAAATTAACTCTGTGTCTCTCCCATGCTCCAGGCATAGCATCTGAACTCCTCCTGACCTGGAAGTGCATCTTTAGAGAGGGAACTGATCGTGTCTGCACCAAAACCTGACCCATTCTGCTCTTTTTGTGGTTATTTTACAGCAGTGGCACCTTTGGTTTGGGTGCAAGGGACAAGGAAATCAAACACCAGAGATCCAAGTGCACTCCTTGAACTCATGGACTCTGAGGTTCTGAGCCTTGAATCTGCAGCAAAAAACTGACAGAACCACAGAACCCTGGAATATCCTGAGCTGGAAGGTGTTGGACAATGCCCTTTTCTGACCCAGAGATGGGGCAACTGAGAGGTGCTTTAAAAACTTTTATTCCATTTTCAGTGTCACATGAAGGGTGAGACAATACAGATGTTGTAATTCACACCATCACAATCAGAAGCCAACTATTTCCCGATTCCAATACATTACAAACATTTCTTGGCTTGTCAACTTCAGCCACCCCATGCTGTAAATCCCTTAAAGCAAATAATCTAAAATTACCCTTCGTGGGTCCTACTGCAATGCATCTTTCATAGTTCTACTTCTCCAAAGTATCCACTGTTATCTACTAGGCCATCCTTTGAAACTTGTTCCCAGCTCCATTTCTCTCTCACCAATGTCTGTCTCATCCCATGGCATTTCGAAGTCAGCATTTCCTATCTCAAAGTTTGCACACAGGTGCACACACTGTGTGAGCCTTCTGTCAGGCTGTGAGAATTCCCTACAAATCCATTTCCCACAGAAAGGACTCCCAAGGATCATCCAGCCCAGCTCCTGGCCCTGCACAGACAGCCCAAAATTCCCACCCTGTCCAACCCTCCTGGAGCTCTGTCAGCCTCGGGGCTGTGCCCATTCCCTGGGGAGCCTGGGCAGTGCCAGCACCCTCTGGGCAAGAACCTTTTCTGATATCCATCCAA
The DNA here is from genome assembly GCA_013397155.1 of Irena cyanogastra. Lineage (NCBI taxonomy): Eukaryota > Metazoa > Chordata > Aves > Passeriformes > Irenidae > Irena > Irena cyanogastra. The sequence goes on from VWZV01014307.1 coordinate 83,741, forward strand.
ACCTCCCCAGCTGGATGGCTTTAGTGGAGTTAAAACTCCAGCTGGGGTTGTTTTTTAATGATCTTCCTGTCAATTTTGTAGTTCAAGTATAAACAGAGAATTAAATCTCTTGTGTTCATGTAATTGCCCAGAAAAGCAGAATTCAATGCTGAACTGTCCCTGTTTGTCCCTCTGCACACCTCAGTGTCCCTGCTGCAGGACAGGCACTGCTCCATCCCCTCTTCCCATCTCTGGAGTCACATGGAAATGCAGACTGAAAGCAGCCACTGTCTCTGTGGAATTTTGGTGACAGAGCTCTAGCAGCAGCAAGTGATCAGTTCTGACGTGCCATGCAAATCTGCAGTTAAAAATATCATTTTCCCTCCAAGTTAATTATGAATCATTAGGAAGACTGAAATAAAATCTTCTACCACGTTCCTTGCAGCTTTTCTGAGCAAATATGGGAAACACAGATCACTTTGGAGGGCTGCTCCAAGGTAGCAGACACTTGGTAACTTTGGGGTTTATTTAGAACAGCCTCACATCTAAATCGTGTGTTTTTGTTGTTGCATCTGGAAGAGCTGTAATTAACAGATAAAATCACCTCAGAGATAAAACTGGAGTGCATTGAAGTGAACAGGTACATGGATAAACATTCATGAGTGCTGAAATGTGATCTCCACATGGCTAAAGCACTACTGAGTTACCACAAACCAGAAGAGAGACAGGAGGGCTGAGTGTTTCTGCCCAGAAAGCAGCTCTCAGCAAATTCAAATTCGACTGCTTTCCAAGCTCCATGCTCTCCTTGGGCCAGAGAGGGAATTACCAATATTGCTGAAGCTGCAGAAATTCCATTATTCCATTTTCACATCGAGATTATTGTTCCCTTCTCCTCCCTTTTAAGTCACTCCAGAAAGAAAGGGGTTCCAGCACAACCAGAGGTTGTTTTGGTGGTGGATTTTTAAAGACAGAGCACAAGGAGGCAGAAATAGCAAAGTACTCCTCTTTTCTTGGCACTGCACCTCAATCTCTGAGGAATCCTTCTGCCCTCAACCCCACCCCTAATGCTGGAACATTTCAGTGAAATCTGGCTGTGGCTGGAGAGGAGGGAGCTGAGAGAACGAGGGGAAGAGAAGTCAGAGGGATCTGAACTGATTCCCTGATGTCTCTGTGCACGCAGGGTGACACCTGTGACATCCCAAGCCACAAATTCAGAGCCAGAGGAATTGCAGGGATTAGAGGCAGGTCAGTAACTCAGGGGATGGACGGTGGTGACAGTGACAGATGCTGCCCCAAAGCCCAGCTGAGTCCCAGCCCTTCCCACCTGAGTTCAGTGGCCCTGGCAGGGCTGGGCATGATCCCAAAGCATTCCTGGGAGAGGGCACCAGGGTCTTGGATGGGACAGAGCACACACACAGCTGGGAGCTCACAGATCAAATCCCCTGATGAAGGAGCCACTTACAGCACTTCTCTCCTGGTTTTATGGCAGAAGACACCACTACCTGCCCAAACTTATTTATGACCAAAACCACCCCTATTTGCCCCTATTTACACGGCAAAAAATTCCATTTTTCCATTTGCAGGGAATGTCTGGCAGGTGTCATCTCACAGAGCAAGATGAGCAGGAGCTGCTGGGCAAGCCCATTGTCACTCTGCTCCCTGAGCAGCAGCACCAAACCCAGGGGCTGCTCCAGAACCAGCCCCACCTGAAACCCCAGGGGGATTTTTGGCTGGGGAAGGCATCAAGAGATCAGTGCTGGGTGTGGCTCCTGTGCAGAAAACCTGTCCCTGCTCCCCCTTCCAGCACCTGGAACTTCCAGCAGGAGGAATTCATGCCCAGCAGTAGGAATTCATACCCAGCAGCAGGAATTCATACCCAACAGTAGGAATTCATATCCAGCAGCAGGAATTCATATCCAGCAGGAGGAATTCATATCCAGCAGGAGGAATTCATATCCAGCAGGAGGAATTCATATCCAGCAGGAGGAATTCATACCCAGCAGTAAGAATTCATACCCAGCATCAGGAATCCATACCCAGCAGCAAGAATTCATATCCAGCAGTAGGAATTCATACCCA